>PVIR01004639.1:0-77461 GCA_004026965.1 Petromus typicus
GAGGAACAAGGGAAATAACTTACCTTATGAGTCAGTGATGAAAATTATTTCTTAACACCTCTTGACTGATGATAATGATGACATCATGCCTTTTAATATAACCCTCTTAAAGTTTCCAGCTTGTCAACACTTTTCACACATTTTACCCTCACAGCCCCTCAGTGAAATGGATGGAGAGATGTCTTTAGTGTGCGGATGGTGCATGCCAGGTGAATAAAGCTTCGAATCCAGAGATGTTAAACGATGTGGTTAGCATGAGATGGGCTGCCTCCCACAGAACTACACCAGTGCTCTCCAGTCTGCACAATCCGACAGCACCTCTTGGGAGGTCACTTATCCCCAGGGCGCCCTCAAAACTCGCTCTCCACACTGCCTGACCCACAGGGACAGGTAAATGGCTGAGTGGGCTTCTTGGTTTTCCTCTGGGCTGAATGATATCAACACTCAAAAGGAAGGTCCAGAAGCTATACCAGGACTGCCCTCACTGCACGGGGCCGGGGACAACTGAAGAAACCCACACGAAACTACCTCCGGGCACTGGCTGAATTCCTACAGAACTGAGAAAATGGGAGGCTAAGGAATATCAGGGCATTTTGATGTTTTCTTGCATATTTAAAAGGTGTGGCTTATTTTTTAAATGGACTACTTGACTACATTTCCTAAAATCTATTTTATAAATTGTCCCAGAGGAAAAAAAGGTCTTCCTGGAAAATATTAACATATTGTACTGTATCTGTTCTTTTTTTAAAGAAAAAATGAGATCAACACATTACAAAATTCTGAGAAAATCTGAATTTAAAAATTAAGCTAATATTCTTTAACCTAGGCTTTCCTAAATCCACTTGACTTTCATACTATTTAAACCAAAACACTAATATATCACAGGATAAATCAATTATGACTTTTTTCAAAACTAAGGGTAAGATTTATTCTGTTGAAAGGAAAAAACTATAAATTGGTATCCTGGTTCCCATTTCATGCTGAGATGGAGTTAGTCTAACAGGGGGCCAAGCAAACGAATAGATATTAGGCAGTGGTTTGTGTAGCCTCATGAAATGGGCTTGTGACAAGCACATTCTAATACACCCTAGGATTTATGGGACTGAGGATTAATGGCACCTTTCTTTCCAAGAGAACTTTCCAAAAGCACAGTTGAGGACTGCCATGACAATATAAATGAATTAATTCTTGCCCCAAGTTAAAGTCTGCTGTGAAGTGAAATTGTGTAGTTTGCTACAGATAGTGTACGAAGGAAAATCCTTTCAGTAGTGTAAATCTGGTTCAAATACCATGCACAATTTTTTGCTTCGAAGCATTACACTATAATTTCTTAGCAGCACAGACAGAGTATTAGGAATGAGGGCATTTTAAGGACAAATAAGGACTAAATCTCTCTCTCTCTCTCTCTCTCTCTCTCACACACACACACACACACACACACACACACCACACACACATACACACACACTGGACCCAGCTCCAAACATTGCACCATGATGTGCCTACTCTGTTCATGCTATAAAAACCCATCTAAGAATTTTTTGCTCGTTTTGTTTTTTTAACAAAAACACTTTCTAAAAACTTTAGTCAAAAACAAAATATATGGACACAAAGTTAGAGAGGAAGGTCATAGGAAGATCACAAACTAGTGATTACTGCCAGTACTGTTGCTAGTTGGGAACTAGATCTGCAGCCAGATGGTAAAATAACAAATTACAGGACAGGAAAATGGGGCCAAGCAATCTCTCATGAAAAAGACCAAAAACCCGATTAATGATAATCTGGGAAAGGTGACCTAAATAAGGTAGATCTAATAAGACTGGACAAAGTTTTAGTATCACTGATATCTAGAAACATGACACTATTTATTGCTAGCATGTTAAATTACATATTCTACGCAAACTGTAAATCAATAACATCTTTATAAATACCTTAGATGCCATTATATAGCAATTACATGGGTCTTTTCATGTGCCAATTTTATACAATTTTTCAACTATCAATAAACCTATTATATATATTTATGATACTAGTTATTAAGTTTAAGAGATTTGTCTAGAAAGTAGAGTTCAATAGGAAAAATAGGCTTACAGTTAAAACATGTTTAATGTAGTAAAAAAAAGAGTGTACTCTCATCTTGTAAACACACTCTGTACCTACAAGCAAGTCAGAAGCCAGGCGGAAAGTCTCCAAGTAATGACATGTCACCTGCACTTATTAAAGACTGACTTAGAGACATCACTCCTTTCTGTAAATCATAGTTCCTTCCTACTCAAAGGGATCAGGTACCTATCCTATATATAGAAACACAAAGATAAATAAGTAATCATGTTCTAAACTAAAAAAAAACTCATGCTATTTACTGAGAATCAAATTTCTTAGAGGTACTAGAAATAATGGCTTTAATTATATGCATGAAATCCAAATATCCTGTTTCACAATCATACCCATTCACCGCCCCATCTAATCCATGCAGCATGAGATGCCTGGTCAGCCAGGTGACATATTTATCTTGAGAGGGCTCTGTGAATGTTAATTCTGCACCTTTCCTGAACTCAAATTAATATGTAAATTCTTAAGAGGCCCTGTAAACTACAAAAATGATAAGACTTTTAAATTATTGAAGATCAGTCTAGATTTGATAACATTTGTGACCTCTAGATACTTTATACAAAAGTAAGAATAAGTAAAAAATTTCAATACTGAAGATGTTCTCCTACTAAATTAAACAATCTATGTTAAAACTGTGCAGATATCTTGTGGTGATGAGTGTAACTCAAATTGCAGTTAACAGAACTTGTAAAACATTGTCTTTAGAACTTCCTTAGAAGGTAAGGAGGACTCTGAAGTCAACTGCTGGGTTTGAAATTCAGCTCTCTTCCACTTGCAGCTTTGGCTGGGGCAATGCTAGTATCTTTCTGAGTCTTTTTTTTTCATCGCCAAAATGGGAGAAAGAGAAACTATCTTCTAGGGCTTTGGGAAAGAGTAAATGAGATAAAGTAGGTAAAACTTCCTCAGCACAGAATTGAAATGTAATTGTAAACACCGAGACGGCATCATGCTGTGGATGAGCAGCCAATCACATCCTACATTATGCTACTGAGATTTTCTACTGAGTAACCACCAGGACTGCGTAGGCTCTGTGTGGACCTACGTTACTCTAATCTTTGTTTATAGAAAAAGAAGTAATCCAAACAAAGAGCATATCAGTATGCAAGAGCTGATGTCTCTGCGATAAGGCAGGGCCTGGCACTAACAGGGCAGTGGTTATCTGGCAAGGTGAAAACACGTAGCTGATAATGAAGGTATCTCCTGATTTATAGACGCTGGGCTGTCTAACTTCTGGCATCAGAGCCAAGCAGTTCCACAGAATACTGCCTGGAGGGGAGGAGGAGAAACGGGCAGCTGGGATTTAAAGAGAAAATACTTTAAGCTTGAAATGCCGCAGCCGTTCTGAAAGAACAGTGCCTTACATTCACAGAAGAAAGAACTTAGAGAAATCTCTACTATTAACAGCTACATTATAAAGAAAATATAACTCTTTAATTCACACCAAGAACTCCCACTGGTTAATTTGAATTTCCCTTCAGCGTTCAGGATTGCTGTAACACTCCAAGCAGAACAACTTGTCTTCTTCAGGGAGAGGCCACGCCTTTTTGTCACGCATCTGTGGGATGGTCACAGGTACACCGAGTCTTACAGCCACATTTACAATCTCTTCGACAAGCTCTAGGGAGTGCACAGGATGACCGGAGCTTCTGAGGAGCTCCTCTGACATGTATTCCAGAGCTTCAGTGAGAAATACATTCAGAAAAGCCAGCTGAAGAAACTGGCTCAGGTACTGGTCCAGGAAAGCTTTTAAAAATCTATCACGAACTTTTCCCATTAAAACTTGGAAGAAAATTAGAAAAGGTTTAGCCTTTTTAACAGTCAAGTGTAAGTTTAAAAAATCATGCGACGTTTCCTAACATCTTGCAGGCTAACAAATTTCTAGAAGAGGCACAGAAATGCTAACGTGAGGGTAGATGGAGACCACCCACTGGGCTCTGGATGGACCTCAAATGACCTTCCCGAGGAGGCGCATCATTTATTAGAGGACTTCTGGCTGAAACTCGCGTCTTTCTTGTGACTGCTCTTAATCCTACACTTAAGCCAAACTACTCTGCTGTTTCCTACGCCGGTCTCATGACTTTCTGCCGCTGTACCGTCTGGCAAGTTGAAATGCTACCTACTCTTGCTAGACTAGATTTTAAAAAGGAAAATTCTAGATAAAGTTCTCCTGGCTTCAAGAATGGAAGGAACTTCTCTCTTTAAAGAACTTTGACAGCACTCTCAATCAAGGTATCACATAATGCAATGACCTATGTTCTCTAGCAGGAGACAGAGATCTCTCTCCTGCTCAACTACAGTCCTCTTGGGCGTATCTGTTTCCTTCCTACATACTTTCTACTCAATGATCTGCACAGAGTGGGCCCACAATAAACAGTTAAATAGTTACCTTAATTACACAGAGCACTAGTGCAACTTCAAAGGAAGTACTCTCCTTGCCTCAGGAGGCTAAATTAAGGAGCTTTCCAAAGTAAGTCGTATGATATTACACGATGAAAATCTCTAACCCTAAAATCCAATCTCTAAAACTTTTGGACGATGGTCAGTAAATTTTAGTTTGGAGTATTTCAGGTTTCGTATCTTTGATTTAAAGATGCTTAAGTTTATGTAAATACTCTACATCTGAAAAATTTAAAAATCTGAAACATTTTGGTTAAAGAACACTCTCATTTGTAGAACAATTCACTCTCAATGAGAACGCAAATTCTAGAAATCCTTTTAGTTCCTGAATGCTGGTTATACAACAGGCATTATACTGGGCTCAAAAAATACCATAATAAGAAAGAGGGTTTTTTTTTTGTTGCCACACAGAAATTTGAAGTTCAGTGAAAGATAAAACACAAGATGGATGACATCAGTTTATCAGGGTGAACTACTGTAACCAAGACCCACACAGTCTTTGGTCCATGATTCGGTATATTAAAACATGTCTAAATGCACAAAGAAAACCTGAAAGGAGCCAACTTGTTCTACTCAGTAACAATATCTAGTGGACTTGATTACCATGGACACTTTTCAACAGGCTAGTCACCTCTTACAGAGGGCTGTACATAGGACTTTTGCTATACAGTTAGGCAGAACAAACTGCTAATATCTTGCCATTAATACAAAGAGAGACAGAAAGACAGAGACACAAACAGTTCCTTAATTTTTTTATCACTAATAATAAACAACATAATGCTTGCTGATTTTTTTTCACTGTAAAATTTTTCAAACCACTGTCCACTGTTTTCATTTTTGCCGTGTACGTGTTGGGATGAAAAGCTGAAGAAAATTTCTCTTAACTTCTTAATACACATTATTTCCCACATAATTTTCCTGCCATGCAAGTTTTCTTCTATCAATCCACACAGCTTGAAACACTTATTGATTCTTTATGCCCTGGGTCCAAATCCAATCTACACATTCTTGAGCTACTTCCCCTTAAAAGAAAGTAATTTCTCAGCTATCCACATTACTTCTGGCCAAGGTATTGTCTTCTTCCCTACTTTTCTGCTCTACGTATGTCTTGGGCATTCTCAATCTCACCTTCAAAGCCTACTTCACCTTTACATATTACTATTATCAGCACCTCTGATGCCTAGCACAAATTCCCCTCCTCTGGTAAACTGCCTTTCAAAGGGAACCCCTGGCATGGGTATCTTCTCTTATGACACTGAAGTCATCAAATTGTAACGCATAAATTTCTACTTAACTGGTGTGTAAACGTTGCTAAGTGTACTATGATTATTTCACCCAAGGCAGCTATTCTGAAGAACTATAGCAGATGTTATCTCTCACCATCAGTAGCTAAGACCCTGTACACATAAGTTATTCAATACATCAGCAAGACACTGGTAGCAGATACATTTAGAATCCATATTAACTCACGCAGTGTTCCAGGATGGCTTTTAAAAACAGCAGAAGGTTCGGATGAGAGAAAAAGGAACAGACTTTGACCCTTGATTTAAAACAAGAACAAGTCGAGTCACTGACGCTGCAGGAGATATTCTGTAGGCTTTGCGTATTGTTTGGGTTCCATACTCCACAGGAGCTTCCACAACCTGTCAAGTGTCTCTTCAGGAAAGCAGGAAAATTGTTTTCTAGCTTCAGAGAAAAATATGAATGGCTATTTTAAGAAGCTCCAAAACTGAAACTTACAGAAATCAGCTAACTCATTTTAGACCTCGAATGTGAAGAGCAGGTCCAAACGTGCATTGTGGAGCTCTGCCAGAATACAGTGATTTCCCTGCGTTAACATCATTAAAGTTTAGAAAATTATGGAAGCAGTTAAATGCACAAATCTTTCATGCAGTCCTAAGAAACAGATGATCAGCTGAGTTTCAACCTGTAATGATTAGCTGACATGTTACTTAAATCCAGACTTTTTTTTTTTTTTTTTAAGGTTTTTTGAGACAGGGTCTCACTTTGTGGTTCAGGCTGGTCCTGAGCTCAGCCTCCAACTCACATCACAGCAATCCTCCTGCCTCTGCCTCCCAAGTGCTGGGATTACAGGCGTGAGCCACCACGCCCGGCACTGTGGTATGTGGTACCGGTTGCTGCTGGGGTGAGTCTCCATGCCCAGTATGGTATATGGTTACCGGGGATTGAACCCAGGTCTGTGCGCTTGCAAGACAGGCGCCGGAACCACTGAGCTAACTTCCCGGCCCTTAAATCCAGACTTTTGATTATGAAATTAAGTTGAATTTGAGTGTACTTTTTTAACACTCTACTATTTTCAGGCCTTAAGTAGTTAAGCATATATTTTTCCCTTCAGTGTCTGACAAACAGCTGAAAGACCTGTTTGTGCCTCAGATGCTGGAGGAACTGTTCAGGAACAACTTATCCCATGAGGCAGTGAGTCACAGCACACTGCCAAGGTCAGGAAGACCTCTGTGCATCACGGAAGTGCAAGCCACACTCTCGCGCAAGCCGTCTCAGGAGAGGCTGGCCTCGGTGCCCACTTTTATTTTCCACAGGTCATCAATTATCTTTACAGAAGTAAAAATATCGAGCTTACTCACTGGGTGGAGAGCCTCCTGTTAGGCCTTCATCCTGATTTCTTCCTGCCTGGGTGATTTGCCTTGAGGTATACAATGGGTACCACAAGGAAAGTCTCCTGCTTGCTTATGGAAAGAAAACAGGAAGATTTACTTGGCACCACTATTCGGGGATTAAAATTTAAAAATAAAAGGCAAGAAGCCCAGAGGTCTCTTGATCTCCTTTTATGTTCTCTCTCTGCTTTAACTTACTTTTGCATCTGGTGCACTACACACCCAGGGAAACTCAACTCGTCCTGGGAGAGCGCCACTTGGATGCATGCACTAACGCTTCAAGAGAAAGCTTAAAACTTGGCTAATTTCTTTTTCCTCTGTCACAAATCAATAGGTGTCAAGACTTTGCAGTTTTCTGAATCATTTTTTCCTCCTCAAACTATAGTACAATACAGTTTGGGGAAGGTGTAAAGGAAATTGTAAGGGAATAAACTGACCTACAAATGTTACCACATTTTATCAGTGAGTGAGGGATGAAATGCTTGTAAGATTCACTGCCAGTGGAGGTATTAGGTCTAGACCAATGGAACTACAAATTCCCCTTTGCCTTTAACCTGGGTATGGCTGCTAGACTGTACATAACAAAGAGCTATCATAGGGCCAAGCATTCAGCTCAGTGGTTCCTGCATCGGCCTTGCAAGTGCAAGGGCCGGGGTTTGATCCCTGGTAACCACATACAACAATGGTGTATGGTGACTTATGCCCACCGGCAATCAGTACCACATTCCGCAGTGCCGGGCATGGTGGCTCACGCCTGTCATCCCAGCACTTCGGAGGCAGAGGCAGGAGGATTGCTGTGAGTTCAAGGCTGAGCTCAGGGCCAGCCTGAACTACAGAAAGTAAGATCCTGTCTCAAAAAGCAAAACAAAATACAGCAAAACAAAACAAAACAAGTTATCACATATCCTTCTAGATGATCCTAATATGAAGTTCTTATTAAAATGCGTTTCAGACCTGTACCTGGAGGCTGCTAGGAAACTCCCAATTGTTCCAGCAAAAGCAGAGAAGGGCAAAACTAAAAACCAATAATCTACTGCTTTTATTTAATATAAAAGCTTTTTAGAAATGACAATGAAGATCATTAGGTTTACTCTCAATCTAACTCCAGCAGCAAAAGTCAAGACTCTTTGCTAGTTAACAAAACTGTTTTCCTACACTGTATAATAAAACTATTTTACAGAAACAAGAAAAAGGCTATCACAGTTACGCTTTGCATTGCGTCGGTCCTCACCAAGCATACATTAAAACATCATTTACAATTCCATCAAAAGTGCCCCCATAAATACTTCATTGTGAGGGTTATAATACTGATGCAACCATTCATAATGGAATCAAAGATTAATTTGGAACCTACTCTCATTTCTATTTAACTAAATCTCCTGCTCTACTTAAATAAGTACATGTGTGTACAAATACAAATACCTCAGTTTTAAAGAACATCTGACATAAGTAAGGAAACAAATTTTATGTATATGGGGGGTGGTAGGGTGGGTAGGGCTAGGGGAAAAAATGAGAATTAAGTTGTGTCTTATACTGGTACAAATCCCCATTATGGAGTGCAATCATGATGTGTATATTTAATGTACCAATAAAGATAAAAAAAAAAAAGAGAACATCTGACATGCATTACTCCTCCATATTTAGAGACTTTCTCCTTCCCTGAAGTGGTGGGAAAATAAAATTGCTGAGAGGATAGTTGATTATCAAAGTGATGTCACTTTAATTCTCTCAAAAAGAATTGCATATATATATTTTTTTAAAAAATTATCCTTACTTCAACATACAGTAAATAAAACTCTTAAGCAATTTACTAAGAACACTAAAACATTAGGCATAATAATAATCTTCAAGCCAACAACTATGAATCAAACTAATGCAATCTTTTTTCTGCCTCAGCTATAAAATCTGTAAAATGGGATAATGCTGACACAGTCATTTTCAAGATTAATAAGGGATAGGGTCAAGAAAACAATAAAATAGAACCTGAGCAATGATATAATTAAATAAACAACTGATTGAACTAACTTGCTACTTTATGAGAAAGGCACAACTAATAAAACTACTTTGTTGTTCTACTTCATACATTTATCTGCAACATTAGTATGTATACAAGTGTAAGGCTTAAGTACATTATAAAACTTTGATGTTTTAAGGGTTTCTATAAAAAACTATTAAGGATGGCTTTATATGAAGACATATAATGTTTATATCAAAGAAAAAGAATCACCTCAAGCATTCACTGATGAGTGTATCTGCCTGGGAAAGAACAGCATAAATAACTTTATTCATACATGGTAAACTTATAAATTATAAACTGAATGATGAGGTAAGATGTTTAATCAAATAAATGATACCGATTATCACTTGGTTATTATTTGCCCCTTAAAACTTTAAAATCCTATTACAGGAATAGGCTTCACGAACAGAGTGGTGTAAGAATTGAGAAACGGTTCTAATAACCAAGACACTTGTCAAGTCCAGTGAAGCAGAGGGACGCGTGGTAAAGGACAGGAGCGAAGCCGATCTTTCCTGGAAGGTCCTCCTCCTCTCAGAGCTATGCAGGAGGCAGCCCCTGGAAGGGAAGCAGGACGAAGCCTACACCCAACTCAAAGAACATCAGCGACCAGGGCCCCAGCAACCACTGAGGAAAACCCAAGGGTTGTGTGTGGAAAACCTCAGAGTTCAAAATGTTAGTCTGCTATCTGTCTGGCCCTGTCAGATGAAGGGTGGGTAACTTGGGGAGAAACTAAAGCTAAAGCCTGCTGACCAGGTGAGGAGGAATCTACCTACAACTGCGGACATCTACTGCCGCCTTCTTCTCCGTAAGTTACAGAAAGTCACAGTTTTGCAGGGGAAAGCTGAACCTCTAACTTGTGCCCCCGACTCCAGGCCTCAGGGAAGCACCAGCAGCACAGGAGGTTCAACTGACCACTCTAGAGCCAAGTGGTTTTCACAGGAAGTTACCTGCACTGCCCCCAACCCCAGACCACAGTCTGAGAAGTACCAGGTCTCACACTAACTTTAACATTCCCTTTGTGCAAAAAAGGAGAAAATAAAAAGAAAGAAAAAGCCCATAGGCCTTCCATTCAAATAAGATCGCTGCCAATCATCACCGGCAATGTCTGAGCAGCCAAAAGTGGAGAAGGACAGAAAGAAAGAGTACGGTTTAAAGAGGAGAAAGAATGAAATGATAAGCACCAGCCAGGACCCTGCACACTTTCACCACCCGGTTCTCCCTCAGACTTGACACTGACTGCTTTAGATAATTATCGTAAAAGAAATACTAGTACTAAAGAAGTTCTTAAAAGCAGCTCTGTAACATTCTTTGAGATCAAATTCATATACTTTCTTTTACATATTTAGAGTTGTTCTGAAAACCTCTCTTGGCCAGTAAGTCTTTTTTGTAAAGCATGGTAGTAACATTGGTAGTAACATTTTTCTTCTCAAAGACCGGTAGTGATACATTTTTGGATGGCTATAGAAATTTAAACTAGGGAATTATTTATTAAATTATGGAAGGAGACTAGGGAAATAAATAAGCAGCTGTCAACCAGATCACTCTCTTTTTCACTGCTAGAAATACTAGTACCAAATTGACCGCTGGATATAGCTCTCTCCTTGATTTCAGTAACTCTCAAATCTTTATCCAAGCCTCACTGCACAGACTCCCGATTCCCACTTATTCTCATGTACTCTGACTTGGGGAGCCGGTAACTCTCTGCTGGTTACACTGACCCAAAAGCCACAGGAAAGAGAATTTCCTTTCATGCGCTGCTCGCAGCACTGTTGGCTATTTGCAGAATTCTTAGGTCAGCAGGCCCAGCACACGAGTGTTAATACTGCCAGTGCAGGCAGTATCCAGGGGGAGCTCGGTGGCATGGGCTGCTGAGCGGGCCGCGGAGAAGCAGGGGGACGGTGTCTGTGGCTGTCAGCAGCGTGCCAGAGCATCAACGGCTGCGTCTGCAGCTGCAGTCGTGCCCTCGGCTAGAAAGCTGTGCTGAAAGGCGCGCTGCAGGCCTCTGGGCAGCCCGCAGCCTGGCAGGAGCAGAGCGCACCAGAGCCTGCCTCCTCCTCCCCCCTTCCCCTGCGTATCCACCCACTCCCCTCTGGCTGTCTGTTTAGTGTCACTCGGTTGGGATGGATCCCGTTAAAGATCTGACGCTTAGTGAGGACTTGGAGGTGTCTGGGACGCCTGCCTCTAATCATAAACACCACAGCTGGCAATGATGTGGTCAAAAAAATCACCTTGATCCAGTACACATTCTCTTTGATGTCTCTGTAGTGAGTTCACTGCCCAGAGAAAAAGGTACGGATTAAAAAAAAAGCCTCTGGAAAAAAATCAGGCTTGACATTCTCAAATCATAACCATATGACTTTCGATTCCATGCTTTAAAAAAAATTCATACACACACACACACATCATCATCATCATCATCATCATCACCATCATCTCTGTTCTGAGAGGTTCAGAGAAGAGGCATCTGACAATGATAACATGAAACAGGTCTGGAAGACAATGGCAGTTTGAAAGGAAAACACTTCCAAAAGGGAAAAAAAAAGTCAGCCTGCCACTACCAAAAAAGGAAGAAGCCTTCTGCCAAAGATTGCAAACTGCAGTGACCTTAAGTAAGAGACTGTAGCTGATTCAAGGGAAAATGAAAACTTTTCAAAGACAACACTGCTTGTGCTGCGCCACTGTTTGTAAGTGCCTCCTGCCCCCCTTGCCTTTCGGGTGGCCTGGTAAAAGTACACAGCCTCACTGTGCTTCCAGCTGCCGGCTTCTAATGAATATTCAGCCACATTAGTATGTATTTCCCTCGTGCTGTTCTTGGTGGTGGTGTGTGTGTGCGTGCGTGTGTGTATGATCCTACTGAGACAAAGCTGGTGTGGACCATGCTCTCATAATGCCCTTCTGATGCCCAGTCAGTTATCTACACCATGACATGCTTTTGCCAAGTTAAAGGCTAAGACGCCCCCAAGCAGCTATGGAGAAACCTAAAGAAAGACACCTAAGCACACCAGTCATGTTTCCCAGAGAAGTGAGTTTACCATGGCTACCAGCTACAGAGATCTCAGGATAACTCGGGAGGTCTCTGGCACAAACGAATCTTCGCCCCTCTAAGTACAGACCTGGGCACCCTGGGATGCAGGGTGAGAACTCACAAGATTCTGAACTTCTGTTCCCAAACCAGCTCTCTCACTGAGAGTCTAAATCAGGGGTGGCGAACCTATGACACTTGTGCTGTAGCCAACTGTTTGCTATTGAAAGCTTAAAAGCTTTGTCATCACTGGTCTAGATGTACACAGAAGGAGGAGAAAGACATTCAGACAGTATGTTTTTCTTTTTTAATCTTAAGATCTAAAGTAATTTGAAAAAACCCTATTACTATAACTAATGAGAAATTAATTACTAACATAAATTTTACCTCAGTAAAAAAAGAAAAGAAATGAAGAGGTATATGACTAAGAGAGTTGTAAAATGCTAAATTTGTCGGGTGAAAAGCACCTTTTATAGAACTTCTTTGAAATGTAGTGAAATTATCAAGTGATTCTAACTGAGGTAAATGATAATACGATGTCTCTCGGAGTATGAAAGTGCCACAAAACACTATAAATTGGTCAGCTGCACCGTGACACCAGCAGTGTTTACAGAACCTCTCTATAAACGGCACCCGGGCACACAGTGACAACACGTGCAGTGACAATATCCAGACGGCCGGCAAGTTTGGACACTGCAGTGTGCACTGTTCTGCAGACTGAGGCTTTGCAGACGAACAGCATTCCCCACGATGATGGCTGTGTCTTTAGATTGAGATAAGTTTCAAATTTATCGAGGGTTATTTACTGTTGTGTATAAGGCCCCGCGTGCTGAGGGGGAAAGAGCTGGGTGGAGGAGGGCAGGCTGGCTGGGCTCACAGCTGAGAAGTCTCAGGAGTTTACATTCCCTACAAGGGCATTTCTTTCCTTTTTAACATACACAAAGCAATTAAATGTTAGTCAATCTTTGCAAAATGAAAGGCAAAGATATGCTAATATACACTGGGACACTGGCTTCTGCTACAATATTTACCTTACTGCATTAAAGTTTTATGATATCTCATATTAAATAAAGCTCTGCCAAAAATTTTAGCCCAGTTCTGACCACAAGTATGTGTTTTACATTGTATTACTCCCCAGAAAGAAAGGAGGAGAAGAAGAGAATAATAATTTCTATATGCTGGAATTTCCACTGACAAATTAATTTCAATTTCATCAAGACTGACAGATGTATGTACATATGTTGGTGTCCTGAGAGACAAAGTGTCACTTTTACAGTAGTATAAGTTTTTTAGTTTACTTCCTTTAAAAAAAATCAAGTCACTTATTTTTGGAAGAAAATTAATCCAGAGTGTTTTCATCAAGCTTTTGCAAGTGCAGACTTGATGAAACTACAGATATGTTTATTTCTAAAAGGGTGGCAGAGAAGTTATAAAGTACTAAGTGAATAATATAAAGTATAAATATATAAAGAATAATAAATATATAAAGTATAAGCTGAATATTATACTAGGTAGGCTGAGCTGGGCATGGTGGCACACACCTGTAATCCTAGCCCTAATCAAAGCTGAAGCATAAAGATGCTGGAAGTCTGAGGCCAGCCTGGGAGACCCTGTATCAAAATCAAAAAACCAAAAATAAAACAAAACACTAGGTAAGCATATAATTTTCAAGTACATCTGAGATTTGTACACCAGTCCAAAATGACAGTCAGCACACATATCTCATGCCAAGATTTCTACTAAATCCTTTAAAAAGTTTTCTGGTCCGGAAGGAATACCAGCAAACTGGTTACAAGGGTCTCCTAGTTCCCTGTGGAGAGCCAAATCTTGGGAAGAGCAATAATAGCAATATTCATCCCTGACTGTGAGTTCTTGTGTGGTATGAATTCTTCACAGAAATATTATAATGAAAGCTAACCTTAAAAATGGAAAACACACTGTTATGTATGATTTCCTCACTTTACTACAATGCATCTTAGTCTAAGTCTGAAATTTTCAAGGTAAAGGTAGTGAACTGTATTTTTATATAACCAGAAAACAAATATCTTCACACAGTTTGGTAGATTAAACAAGGAAAAGTATGATCAGAGGAATAATCAAAACGTCCTCGTGGTTCTTGCCAGGACTGTCTGGTTAATCTTGGGAGACACTAGCAGAACTTCCCTCCACACTCCTCCTAACTAGGGACAAATGCTCCTGCGCAGACCTCTCTCCTCAATTGTTAAATACACCCAAGTGGACTCTGTCTGGCAGGACTGTGACCATCACTGCATGATAAACCCCAGGGCTCCCCCCACCAACAGGAAAAGAACCCCTAGGGGAGATTCTGTCTGAAGGAACATATCGGCAAAGAGGCCCAGGCCCAGGGAGAGAGCGGGACAAGAGAAAGGGGTCTGACGACGCTGGGAAGTCCCAAGGGAGTTCAGGTCCTTGCTAGTGATTGGCTTGTGTTTTGCAAATTATCTTCAGGTAAAAGAAGTTAGGAACTTCTTCTAAGAAAATAATGACTTGGGGCCAGGGATTTAGCTCAGTGGTTCCAGTGCCTGTCTTGCAAGCGCAAGGACCCGGGTTCGATCCCCTGTAACCGCATACAATACTGGGTGTGGAGACTCACGCCCACCAGCAATCAGCACCACATACCACAGTGCTGGTGGCTCACGCCTGTAATGCCAGAAATTGGGAGGCAGAGGCAGGAGGATTGCTGTGATGTGAATTAGAGGCTGAGCTCGGGGCCAGCCTGAACTACAAAGCGAGACCCTATCTCAAATAAAAATAAAAATAAAAATAAAGACTCAAAGAGAAGGCTGAGTCCCTTCCCTGTGGAGGGGAGACAAAAGCAGAGATTTTGTTTTGCAGAGGCTAATGAGCTCTACTGGAAATGACTAGCCTTGCCAGGCACTAGGTTCTCCTGGAGCCCCGGCCTCAACTGGCCAAGCAGACAGCAGGTGAGACCCGAGGCCCAGGCAAGAATGCAGTCCTGTAAGGAGACAGCAGCAGTTGCCCCTTGCGAGGTCCTGTTCTGCACCAAGCACTAACCACTGTTACCTCCATTTTCCCCCAACCTTATACGGTAGATATGATCTCTGTCTTAGAGAAGAAAAACACGAGGTTCACTGAAGTTAATTTGCTAAACGTTACAAAGCTGGCAAGATACTGCCTACAGGGAACTAACAGACCTCATCTCCAGGAGGGCGGATGATCACACCTACCAGCCAGGCATTCACCTTCGGGGGCAGCAGCACAAGCTCCCAGAGGCGGAACAGCAAGGTCCAAACTCACAAGGGAGCAAGTGATCGTCAAGCCTCCTCTGTAACGGAGCAGAGCGGACACACACGAGGGTCCAGCCACCACACGGACGCAGCCAGGACAACGTGTGTACTTCCCCTCCAGGGAGACCTGCCCACATCGAAAGGCTCCAGGAGCCCCACAAGGACGCAGCGCCCAGGCATCTCGGGGGAGCTTCATCTAACACCAGCCCGACACACCACTCAGGGAAAACACCTGGGCTTTTCCAGCCTGAAGTAGTCTTGACATAAGGATCAGAAGAAAGGGATAATTTTGAGGCAAGAGAGAAGCAAGGATGAAAGTGTTACTAAGAAAGAAACTGCATACTTTACAGAAAAGGATCTGACTATGAAATTAAACGAGAGAAGTTCGTGTAAGATCAAACCTGACTTGCAAACACGAGCTTCTCAGTCCTCTAAAATAATACAGGGAGCTGGTGTACAGACATGTCTCGGTATCTACCTTCGTTGTGTTTCTCTGCTCAGGCAGAACAGTTTAGATGGAGAGAGGGCACAAGATAAGGCATTATCTGAACAGGACATCGAGGGTGTACACAAACCACAGGATTCCCCGGCCCCAACCAGCCCAATCTAAACCACTGACCTGATGTACTGCATTCCCACACATGGACAGCTGGCGCGCACGCTGAGGGACGACTGGGCCTTGAGGCTCAGGACTCTACACTATATGCCTCAGGTCCAGATGTACCTGCTATGATACTGTTGGTATCTTAACATTAGGCTACTTAAATGACTAGAGACAAGAAGTCCTATGCTTAATACAAGGCACAAGCAGAGTCGAGAAAATTGCAAAGAAAAATAAGAGGTCCACAACAATCATGAAGAATTTTCTCCAAGAAGGACGGAGTCTCAGGACTTTCTCCAGAAACAGTAACATGAAGGCTATGCCGTAGCCTCCTCCAGTTAGCACGAGAGCGCTTTAATCCAAAGGCAGCCTGCAGGGCCGCGTCCATACCTGACCGGATATCCCTGCAACACCAGGAGAACTGCTAAGAGCAAAGTGCTAACAGGACAAAATGTAGGTTTCCGGAAGGTAAAGAGGCAGCGATGAGGCTGCTCGGGGACGTTCCAGAGGACTCCAAGTATGATTTACACATAGCACATTTGGGAGAGAAAAGAGGATTGGTAGAGGCTGCTTTTCAATAAAACAAGGGACAGAAACAGTGGGAACTCCATTTTTTTTCTAGTTTACCTATCTGATGTCCTCCTCTGAACTTCCCTACAACTGAATCAAAGCCTCAGGCTAAACTGCCACCAGAGAGAAGGAATTTGCCCACATGGAAATGGGGTCACCCTGTGCATTTTGCAACCAAATATCAATACTGTGACTACTTCAGTGTTTGGCGAGCTAACGTAGTAAGGTGGCAGTGTTTTCTTATTTACTTGTCATAAGTGAGTATGAATGGTTTACAGCATTAAAACAGAAAACATAATTTGTTCATGTACACATATTTTTTACAGTGTGAAGGGGCTAATAAGCATGTGTGAGGGAGATCAGAATTAGAGACCATGGGCCGAGGATTTAGCTCAGTGGTTCTGGCACCCGCCTTGCAAGCGCAAGGGCCTGAGTTCGATCCATAGGACCACATACAACAAAAAGCTGGGTGTGGAGACTCTGCTCACCAGCAATCACTACCACACGCCACAGTGCCAGGCGTGGTGGCTCAGCCTATAATCCCAGCACTCGGGGGGCAGAGGCAGGAGGATTGCTGAGTCTGGGGCTGAGTTTAGGACCAGCCTGAACTATACAGCAAGACCTTGTCAAATTAGAGATCACTAGCAGTTTTATAAAGTGTACGTCTGTGCATTTTTACATGGATTTTATGTTTTTCTTTAGGAGTGTCTGTAACATGACACACCTTGAAAGTGCTACTTCCTACTAACAGCAATCACCAGCATTAAGACTCTGTGTCATGCAGAGCTGGCTTTTTAAGTTTTCTGATTTGACCTAAAATGGAAGGGAAGAGTGTATGACAGACTTTAACCCACAGTAAGAAATCCGAGTGACGCCTGTAACTGATTTTACATACTCACAATCCCATACGAATATCGGGCCTGTCTGTGACAATGTTCTTGGAAAAAATGTAAAAGTTCTCTCCCTCCAGTAACATGCTCCACGTCCGGCCTCGCCAGAGGCGCTCACTCGTTATATAAATCAAACCAGCCCTGGTGCCGGACCAAAGCGACAAGCGAGGCCCAGCACATTCCTCCGCTCAGCCGAGATGATCCGGGCGCTGCATGCAGATGTCAGGTATTTTAATAAAGAGCTCTTTGTGCGGCTCCCCTGCTCCCCACAGCTCCCGCACTCCCGGCAGGGGGGAGCGCACAGGGAAGAGCGACAACCCTTCCAGCTGGAGCTGGAACCCGGTCTGAGTCAGGAAAACCACAGCTCATAAGCGAAGAGGAAGCATAATGTTCTACAAGGACAAAACATTAGCAGAAATGTCACTCAGCCCCGCTTCCACATGTTGGCTGCCACAGCCTCTTCCTCCTAGCATGCCCGACTGATATAAATTCCATCTGCTCAGCAGCCAAGTGACAGAGAAGAAATGCCGGCATCTGGTCTCCATTGCTGTCGGGGTTTTGTTCCATGTTAGACCTTTGCTAAAACACATGAAGAGAGGAAGGTGCTGGCAAGTGACTAAAAGGCTGAACTGGCACAAAGGAGGCTTTCTGATGCTTTTCGCACTTCACTCTGGATCTTCTACAGCGGGGGTGGGGTGACAGAGACTCGATAAACTAAACAGGGGCGCCCACAGGCCTGAAGGTCATTTCATGTGTTTCTCAGGCTCAGGATTCTACAAAGACTTTAAAAAACTATAAAAGCACAACATTTATTCCTCTTTCCATCCACTTAATGCAACAGAAGGTAACTAGGTCACAGAAGAATGTTCTTTGGCTAGTTTCTCGTCCTGCTCTTAAAACATTCCCTGGCTTGGACCTGCCCCACAAGCGCTTTGTACTCTTCTGAGGGGAGGCTGAAAAGGCCCCAACTCCAAGCGCCAACTCCCTCTAACCCCAGCTCCCCAGAAAGCGTCCAGTCCCCTATGCAGCCTCGAGCCACGAGAGGCCCGTAAGGAAGGCTGCATGCCCACGCGGCCTAGGGGCCTCACACTGCGGGCCTCCCTGAGCTTCCCCTGCCAGGGCTCCCAGCAGGGTGGAGAAGGGCGGCGGAGGAGGGGCTGGGGGACACGGCGCTGCTTCTCCCCGTCTGCAGCTTCCATTGCGTGTTTTCCAAGCACTGATGATGGAACAGTGCCATCAAAAATGTAACACGGAAAG
Organism: Petromus typicus; assembly: GCA_004026965.1. Classification (NCBI taxonomy): domain Eukaryota; kingdom Metazoa; phylum Chordata; class Mammalia; order Rodentia; family Petromuridae; genus Petromus; species Petromus typicus. The sequence continues at coordinate 18,769 of PVIR01004639.1, forward strand.
GCTGTTTTGTTGTTTGTTTTGAAGAACTAAGGTCAGGTCATTAAAGTCACCTTAGAAAACAACTGTGAAAAAAGAAAAAAAAAAGCAATTGTGAAGGCCAAATTTCCTTCAATAGGACAGAGTAAATGTATGTGCTTTCCAGCAAAAGACTACAAAAAAGATTAAGATCTGTGTACTTCAGTATTTTACAACTTGAATGGTTTTTAGCTTTAAAAAACGCAAAACACAACAACACTGCGTAGCATCATGCTTTGAACCGAGCTGCTCCCATCTCCATCTGTCCTCTTGCTCGCTTGGCGAGGACTTTAGTGAGCGAGAACGTCGGGTGGTGAGAGAAGTGAATCATGATTAAAACAGTAACATCAAATAAATTGACAAGCAACAGAAGCGCGATGCGAAGGACAGACTTCCTGGGGCGGTCCGGAGCTGCACGACGGAAGCCCCGCCCCCACTGCCCTCAGGCGTTCAGGGAGCGGGAGGAAAAGCCTCAGGAGAACCCGAGCCAGGCTGGAAGCACTCCTACAACTCCCTCCGGAGATTTCAGGAGAAAAAGGCCGACTCTCCACGATTCCAATATTTTTTTTGTGTTTTGGACGATTTCTTATTTTAAATATGCATTCACTATTAGAGGTAAAACTTATTGGAAGTTTATATTCATTAATATTTCTGCTAATTATTATTATTATTACTTTTTTTTTTAGGTTTTTTTTGAGACAGGGTCTCGCTTTGTGGTTCAGGCTGGCCCTGAGCTCAGCCTCCAACTCACATCACAGCAATCCTCCTGCCTCTGCCTCCCGAGTGCTGGGATTACAGGCGTGAGCCACCACGCCCGGCACTGTGGTATGTGGTACTGGTTGCTGCTGGGGTTAGTCTCCACATCCAGTATGGTATGTGGTTACCGGGGATCGAACCCGGGTCCTTGCGCTTGCAAGACAGGCGCCGGAACCACTGAGGTAAATCCCTGGCCCTATTTCTGCTAATTATGATTCCTTTCTATCCATACTAAACTACTGAAGATGCTTTATATAACGTATATTATCAATGCCATTAAAACTAATACCACACTGAAAGAAAAAAGAGATGAGTGGAAAAGTTAATTATAAGCCTTATATAATATACTTTCATTACTTTAAAAATACTGTCAGACATGACTGAAAATTTTATTTAATAAGACTGAAACTGACCAACTACAAACGCTTTCTAACATAAAACCTGCAGCAGGGAGGCTGCAGAAGCCTGGCGAGTCAGTGCCTCCCGAGCGCATTCCAGGCCTGGCCTCAGGCCCCAGCGCGCCAAAACCAAAGGGAGGCAGGCAGCAAGCGATGGGGCCGACCCTCAAGAGTCAGCAGTCAGTCAGAAGTTAATAAAGCCACATCAAATAAGAAAGCCCTGCAAAATCAAACCAAGTGCAAAATAAAAGTAAAAGTGAAGAGCTGAAAACCAAGTAAGGATAAATATTTGCGAGACATAAATCACGGGCTAATGTGATTACAACATAAAAAGGCATAGAAAGTGAACAGAAAAAGATTTACAAGGTGATTAGAAATGCATAAAGAATTTGAAGACATTTTAAATACTGAAACAGATAATTATTAAAAAAAATAGTAAACTTTACCCAGTAACAGAAACGCAAAGAAAGCAACACAAAACCATTTATCCCAACACTGACCAGAATACTGAAGTTCCAAATACTTGTTTCAGGACCAGGGCTATCAGCACCTGAGGAATGTGCACATAAATTATGGTACATCTGTACAACACAGCTGTTAAAAAAGAATGAGATAGCTCTTTATGTGCTGATATGAAATTGTTTATAAGATATATTATGGAGTGAAAAATGAGAAGTGCAGAATAATATGCTCACTGTATCCTCTTCACTGTTTTTGTCAAACAAACAGAAGGATATATTGTGCTTTATATGCATAGACTATTTACAAACTATATCCCAATATCCCAGACTCACTTTCAACTAGGCAGTTTTTTATTTTTTGTTAAAGGCATGTATTCCTTTAAAAATGTTATTACTTTAAAATAGTATTCTATATAGCAGAATCAAGGGTCTATCCTTGAATTTATGAATAAATGCCTTTTCATTGATCTTACTATCTCCTATGATTCTACCTACCAGCTAGTATGTGTGTGTGTGTGTGTGTGTGTGTTCATGTATTCTACAGGAATACCTACCTCTGTCCTTTTAAGAAGACAATTATGGCATTTTCCTAGGCGTTAAAATTTTGACAATTTTCTTTTCCCCCCCGTTTAGTTTTTTGAGATGGGGTCTTGCTTTGTGGTTCAGGCTGGTCCTAAACTCAGACTCAAACTCAGCAATCCTCCTGCCTCTGCCTCCCAAGTGCTGAGATTACAAGTGCTAAACCACCATGGCAGGCACTGTGGTATGTGTGCTGACTGGTGGTGGGCATGAGTTACCACACTCAACTTTGTTGTATGTGATTACAGGTGACTGAACCTGGGCCCTTGGGCTTGCAAGGCAGGTGCCAGAACCACTAAGCTAAATCCCTGGCCCTTTGACAATTTTCTTTTTTTTCTGGTTTTTTGAGACAGGGTCTCACTTTGTGGTTCAGGCTGGCCCTGAGCTCAGCCTCCAACTCACATCACAGCAATCCTCCTGCCTCTGCCTCCCGAGTGCTGGCATTACAGGCGTGAGCCACCACGCCCGGCACTGTGGTATGTGGTACTGGTTGCTGCTGGGGTGAGTCTCCATGCCCAGTATGGTATGTGGTTACCGGGGATTGAACCCAGGTCCGTGCGCTTGCAAGACAGGTGCCGGAACCACTGAGCTAACTCCCTGGCCCGGCAATTTTCTAATTCATTATATGAGTGAAATCAGAACAGCAGAGATCATCTGAAGACTAATTCTACTTCTCAATTAAAATCTAAGCAATACAATGCCTAACTGATTTATCTTCTGAGAAGGCTTATTTTAAAAATATGGTCGATATTCACAATACCAGGATTACTTCCTAGATACATTTTAATACTTTTTTCTACCTTATGTTATCTTATTCTCTACCACTACTCAAGTCATTTTCAAGAATTCTGTACTCCAAGACACATCTTCAAAGAAATACACGACACTAGTCACTCAGCAAAAGGGCAATGAGCAATCAAAATGTCTTTCCAGCGTGTGGTTGACAGTACATACCCATAATTTACTGCTTGAACTCCCCACTGATATGACTATGATACATCAATGGAAAGTGAGTTCATAAAAAATAAACTCCCTCTGATTCTCTTAACATAAATTTACTGAGATTCTATGATGTGACCAGAATGTAGATGCAGCAAACAACACTCAGTACAGTCTATCATAAAGCTTAAAAATCTAATAGGAGAAAAAGGAATATAAGTAGTTACTGTAGAGTATAATACAAGATAAATAAAAATTGCCTCATGAGAGTGCGTTAGGTGGTGTAATCCACGCCAGACAGGGAGGGCAGCGGTAGCCCTCGGAAAGGTCATGACTACGATCCAGACCTAGAGGTAAGTAGGACTCAGGTGGGAGAGGTGCCGCGAGCAGCACAGTCCAGGCACAGGACAGCAGCAGGTGGACACAGGTCGAAATAAAGGAGCCAGCAGGACAGAGGACGCAGACACCTCTCACTCCTAAGCCACATCTGACACACCCACCGACCAGATCAAACACGCTCTGTCCAAGTTTGCAAACTTCAGAGGATGACGATTGTTGTCACTGTAATTAGGCCAGGTGTAGCACCAAAAGCACAGGTGCCTGCTGCTGGCCTTCTTTACCACCACCCCACCCACTTCAGCCACCCTCAGTGCTACTATGCAGTCTAAGGGCGTGATCATGCCGGCCTTCTCACACTGTGGGATGGCGCGCAGGTGTCTGCTTGTGATGCCCGTCAGCACAACCTCCCCAAGAACACGGCTGCCAGGCGACTGACTGGGAGCTTCGGTAGCAGGCCAGAGCACACTCCTCCGTGAATGACAGCTGATGGGTCAAACCACCCGGGAGCCACGAGGAGTTATTAATGGTGACAGGTACACTACCTGCGAGACAGGTTGAGAGGGGAAAAGATTATTTATAAGCGAATAGTTAACAGTGTACCTACCGCTAAGCATTACACGAATGCCACAAACTGTAGAATTCAAACCCTGGGTTATTCAAGCACGAACAACTGCCTGTCACCCAAATGAAACGCATCGATACAAATTAAGGTGGGAAAGATGAGATGCTGCGGCGCCGCCTCGCCGAGGAAGGCAGTGTCAGGCAGCGCTCAGGTGAGGGCGGAGGAGGCTGCGCGAACCTAAGGCCAGCTGTGGCTCTTAATGATCGAGATGCGTTGGTGAGCAGCGCTGTAATTTTCCTGAGGGCTTCAACAGCAGAACAGATGCCAAGCGCATCTCGAGTTATCAAGAGCGAACTGGACTTGGGGGTGAAGGAGACCAAGAGCTGTAAGGTTCACCTGGCAGAAGGAGGCGGAAGAAAATGATGAGAGGGGAGATGTTTTATAATATTTGATTTTTAAATACTGAGTTAGCCGTTTTTAAAGATATTTTATGGATTGGTCTTTTATAGGACCCCAGTCACTTTGCTACAAACTACAGTGTTTGCTGTTCTAGGATGACTCTGAACCTTAAACTAAGCACAGACTATGGGAACCACCTCATGCACTAACACCAGGAAAACTGGAATTTTCTCTCAACTCTGTACTTGAAAAGCCTGGATATTCAGTTTATACTGAGCTGAAAATTTATGATAGCAAATATTCTCAACAAAATTTTATATTTCCATTTCTTTGGAACCTGGAAATTTCTATGACCATAAAGTTTATCATTATGAAACAAGAGCTGTTCAAGGACAAGAAAAAAAAAGTAGAGAAAAAGTTATACTAAAAATATTTTTCATCTTAAAAAATAAAAATCATACTTTGTGAATGGAAGATAAGTTAGTACAAGTTTTTGGACAGCACAGATGAACACATTTAATAAGACCGCAATAGGTACCTCTCCTTTCCCTCAGTGACATACTATTACACGAAAAGTCTGAGAAATACAATGACAAACCATTGTGTGCTAGTCGCTTATTTGTGCAAATATTGAAAGAAAAAGTACTACTTATCTGCATAGAACTATAGACTATCCCGGGAAGAATGTTCCAGAAGCTCATCAAAGGGGCTGGGCACGAACGAATGAGAGACTGGTGCTGGGGAATCTCAGGGTATGTGACCGATTCAAAATACAGCTTTCCTGTCTGTACGTCCGAAAATCAATCCAGCAATTCTATTTCTAAACGTTTACTCTATAAAAAGACCCAAACATACACAGAAATATACACATGTAAATAAACTTCTTGAACTACTGTTTGGAAAGCCAACACACTGGAAAAACCAAAATATTTTAAAATAAAGGATTATCTAAATATATTTCGGCCTGTTTCCATAAAAAAAGCTACATGGAAGTCAGGATGTCAGTGTGTCCAAGCACTTGTACTCCTTTCCTAGAACGGTGGTGCCAAATTACTACAACCTTAGTAGTTTAGAACCACAGAAATGTATTCTCTCATGTTTGGAAGCCTCAAGTTCAAGTCCAGGTGGTCAGGAGGCTGCACTGCACTTGCTTACAAGATTGGGAAGAGTCTGCCCAGCTGCTCTGTGAGCGTCCAGTGGCTGCTGGCCTCCTCAACAGGTAGACGCGTCACTGACCTGCTCCAACACCTCGTCACCTTCCCCTTGCATATTTCTTCTCCCTCCCTCTCTCTGGTAAGAATTCACATGATGGAATCCAGGGCTGACCCAGTCATTCAACATTACTTATCTCAAGATTCTTAAGCATAGTTGCAAAAACCTGTTTCTTGAACAAGATTCACTTACAGGATCGGGACTGGACATGAGTACTGAAGAGGGGCACCAGTTTTTAGGCTCTTAGAAGATGTAAAATATATCATTCAAATTTTAAACAGTAGCTTATAAAAATATAAAGTGAGAATGAATCTATTAAAATTAGCAATAATGATAATTAGTAGGAATTTTAAATGCATAAAACTATATAGAGGATTACACATCAAACAACACAGGGAAGGCCTACACTGGAAGGGATTAAGGACAACTTTTATTATATGTTGTAACAATGTTTGAATTTATGTATCAGTCTTGCCATGCTTTCACAATCAAAACACAATACTTAAAAGGAAATTTTGATATATTTTGACCTTCCCCCAAATTTTCTTATACGACTCAGCAATATTGTTGGTTCTTATTGAGGAAAATAGCTTTAGTTAAACCTTTATAGGAGAAGATAATAACAACAGAATAAAAATTTCTAAATATATTTATTAGGTCATAATTTCCAAATAAAATATTCATAAAATAGACTACCAAAGTTCCTAAGAAATGTTTAATTGTAAGTCAATTTTCTACAAATGTCTCATAACTGCTCTATTTAAAAAATATTTCATAAAACCCAATTCTTTGATCTCTCCTCCAAACTTGAAGTTTTTAAAAAGCACTTCTAAGGCAACCTGTACTCATGATAACCAAAATGATATTTACCATTTAACTTTACAAAATCCCTCTTTGCAGATTTTTCTCCCTGCAAAGTTTCATCTTAGCTTTCTTCTATTTGTACAATTCAGTAACATGTACTTTGTATTACTGCTATAGAAACCATGTATCATATATCTCTACTCGAGAGTACATGTCTCTACTCTACTTTTTCCCTCTCCACGAGAATTAGTAAACACGATGCAATGTTAGAGGGGTGTCTACATTCTTCTTAGTGTTCTATCAAAGTTGAGCAACCTATTCAGAGCCTAGAAAACAAGGGTATGAGCAAGATGAACTTTTACTGAAAAGCCCATACTGTGCGAGCAAATCCATCAAAAGCAAAGGAACACATCGTGTGAGGGAGTACAAACCACACAGCTCCGAGTGTCTGCCCTAGCTCCACCCCCTCGTGCCTCAGTCTACCAAATGCCTGCTGTCTGAAAGCTGCACTGTAAGCCCTGACGCACGCTAAAGACTGTGCGGGAGGCCTGCTGGTGTCTGGGGATCTGACAAGCGAGAAGGTCGCACAAGTGGCTAACTGCTGCTCAGGAGTGGGTGAGGCCCTAAGTCAGGTAGAGAAGACGCAACAAAGGGGCGAGAGCTGGACAGGTGTCATGTAGAAGTAACTGCAGTGAGGGCTCAGGGTCTGACAATTACGGACCCCACCGTCAGATCTACCGAGACATGTTTAGCAAGAAGCAAGGAACAGGAAGAGGTAGGCTGTTATGAAACCTGCCACCCACCTGCCACTGGCACTATTGGTCTTCTGTGCTCTATTAAGGGTAATCAAAGGTGCCTACCTCCAGGGAGATCAAGAGAGATGGAGATTATGAAAAATAACAAGTTATTTAAATTAAGGGAGACTAAATTTCTGACAGTATTTTTGTTTGAGACAGGGTCTCACCTTGTGGTTCAGGCTGGCCCTGAGCTCAACCTCAAACTCACATCGCAGCAATCCTCCTGCCTCTGCCTCCCGAGTGCTGGGATTATAGGCGTGAGCCACCACGCCCGGCACTGTGGTATGTGGTACTGGTTGCTGCTGGGCATGAGTCTCCACACCCAGTATGGTATGTGGTTACCGGGGATCGAACCTGGGTCCTTGCGCTTGCAAGACAGGCGCCGGAACCATTGAGCTAAATCCCTGGCCCAATTTCTGACAGTATTAAACAGTTGCGAGCAGGAAGGTAAAAAAACAAAAACAAACCAGGAGACCGCAGCAGCCTCAGCCTGCAAGGCCACTCCGGGGCTACCCATTGCGAGTTCAGTGGTCAGGAGATTCCCTTCTCCAGGTGTTCGAGGGACACCTCCAAATGTGTGAAAACAAGAAACTGGCACCAAAGCAATGCGGTGGATTTTTGTTTGAGACTACTTTTTGAAGGACTAGGGAGAGAAGCTTTTCTTGAATTTTTAATACTGCCTAGAGACACTGGTTTGTGAAGCCAACTATGCTAAAAGTACAAGTATAATTTACTTTTATATAAACATCACTTCACAGAGCTATCAGTAGGTTCCATTTCAGTAAAAACAAACAAAAATATAGAAGCTGCAAAATAATTATAAAACATATGGTGCAAATCCCGGCTGTGTTTATTTTATGACGGTTAACATTATTTACAGTGTGATCTGGTCAGAATTAATACTCAAAGGGTTATACACAAAAATATGTTCAATTATTCTTTCTAACCAAGCACATCAGCATTTCTGTTGACACACATATGTGGATTTGTCCGGTAATCCCTCCTCCTCCCTTCAAAAATCAATTCTATTTTTAACTGTATATAACTTTATTACAAATGCTTCAGTAATCCCATCAATAAACTGCCAACAGACACCCGGGCACCCCTACTTTTCTTGACAGGAATTGTTGACAAAACTGCCTCTGGAACTCTCCCATTAACTGAGGACTCTCCTTCACTGCATGCTTCTCAGAGTCTTAATGGATATTAACAATTTCTAAAGATTTGCTTATTTTCTTCTGTAACCATGCAGTGAATACTTGATGTTACAAGTGCAGTATTAATATGTCCTGCTGAGAAAAACTACTTCAACAGGTATTCTTGTTATTGGAGTACGACGTTCAGAGGTACTGACTAGAGGACGCCAAGTGTGAAGTCAAGATTAGAACATCTTCCTTTCAATATTCTACTGAGTGGGATACAACAGCCAAGAGAAACAGAAATAAAAAGTCACTAATAATTCTTCTAACGGAAATCTTAAATTATCTATCTGCTTTTTTAATACAAAATTTGTAGCATTTTATTCCTATCTAGGGCCTCATTTACCAATACAAATTCCAAATGTTATGGGTTCAGCGAAGGTTTCCTTTCCTCCCGGACACACCAACCCAAGGCGCCTCCTCCACAGCAGACACTGACCAGACCGTCCTCCCTGTCCTATCGGTTGAAGCACAGGTTTCACGGGGCCACAGGCTCCGACCAGCCGATAAGACCTGAGTGTACGTGTTCAGGAATTTTGTGAGCTGTTTAAATGCAAACTTTAAAAAAATTAAATCTTATACGAAATATTAAAAATAGTAAAAGTAATACTGAATACACTTCCTTCTAAGTGCTCACCTACGAACTACTATTTCCTAGCTCTTGGGGATAGTGACTTACATTTATGTCCGATACAGTGGAAATGCTATCTAAGAGCGTGCTGCTAATCTCCTGTTCCTCAGAGTCTCAGGGTGATAGGCTAGAATCAGCCACAGTAGAATAATCTCACCATAGAAACCAGGAAGTACTGCACACCAGGTCTTTTTTCACTTACAGAGCTGCTGTAAAGCATTTACCACTGCCTCACAGTTCCTTCTGAATAATAGATGGCTGTCTCATTTCAAAACTTAAAGATTTCAGTTGGAAATACATACTCACGTAAGCTTTATAATCCCATCTGTACCCTCTTGGGAAGGAGAAAAAAAGAAGAGAAAGATAATTTTGCTATGACAGATTTAAAAAATAACTATAAATTTAATTTGGATCACTTATTTTTATGAAGTCTTGTAAAACATAACATGGAGTATGACTTCCGGGTATGAAAAACACTGTACGACATGATAAATGAAATCCACGCCTCATGCCTGGGAAAGGAAACACCCTATGCTGGCCTTGGAAGCAAGCACAAAAGTCGTCTTTTATACTAAATTAGCAAACAGATGATCTATTTTTACTCTATGCTTTTAAGAACTGTAAATTGATCTACAAATTGTTAAAAACCTAAGGAATAAAACGTAAGAATGAAATAATTCTGAATCAAAGTCAATGGAAAAAAGCTCATAAGTGTTAAAATGTAAGAAATGATTAAAGCTGGTTTCAGTTAAACATGTAACAGTATCTGGAAGGATGAAAATCGGGATGAGTCAAGTTACCATTTCTTCCAACTGAACCTGGGTAGGAAGAAAAATATCTGCCTACCTATATTCTACATTCTATTATATATCTACAATCTCATTTTTTAAAATTCCTGGATCATAAACTTAAACATTAGTGCTATTTGTAAATCATGTAAAAATGGAAATATTTAAACTAAGTAACAATTCAGGAATCCTATGCCAACAAGGAGGAAAAAAGAATAACTATTACTAAAGTTAATACATGTTTTCATAGGTCTATAGCTGATTACAAAATTTTTTAGTAAACTTTGTAACAGTAAACAACCAAATATCAATGTTTAAGATAACTATTCTTATTAGTAATATAGGAAGTTTCAATATAACTATAAAAAATAGTTCAGCTTCGAAAATTTGTTGTTAAAACATCGAAGTATGACACAGGCAGACTTTGAGGCTATCAAATGAATCAATAATTACCTAAGATCCTTTAAAAATATCCTGTACTGAAACATTAGTAGTAGTATTCTTTAAGAGACTCTCTTCAATCCAGATAACTCTACAAGTGATATCAAAAGCACCAAGTGTGAATACTAGTTTGGGCCCAGGTAAGCTTCATAACCATTCCTAAGTGTAGGTTTTCTTCTTGATCTAACATTATAGAAGTCCTCTTCAAGTATCGGAGAATACCCATGAATGAGAAAGAATCACACCTCAGTCAGGCAGAATGGAGTATCTAAACATGCAACCTGATTCTCTATCTGATTCATATCCATGGTTGCAAAACCACATTGCTTTAATTATAAAGAATCAGGAACAAATCATCTCTAAATCTCTGTCTTCGTCTCTCTTCATTTTTGTCATGTTGTACTTAATATGTGATTATCTTAATTAAAATGATAAATTGTGTGTTTTTCTTCCAGAAGCAAATCATGTGGCAAACTGTCCTTCCTTCTTGAGTTATCTTCTTTCTTTTATAGTAGGTTACACAGTCTTACAAAAGTCTCTCCACTCATACGGTACACAGAAGAGGTACAAAGAGACTGGGAAAAACTGATTTCCTATTCAAATGGTAGTTTCTTAATATTTCCATCAATAACCTATACATAACTTCTTTAAATACAAAAATAATCCCAAAGAAATCTATATAAATACTAAGTTCTCAAAAGTACCAAGCTCAATTCTGATAAATGTACCTAAGAAATACAATTTTGAGGGCTCTATGTTCAAGACAAAATTCCCATATGTTTAAAATATGACAAGGAACACTATCACTTGATCATCTTGGTAAAGCTGATGGCAGAGAGGAAGAACTCAAATGAGGACAATTTTAAGTATCAGTTTAAAAAGGCTTCCAAGGACTCGGTCTTGCTTCACATGGTGTTTTTGAATGGAAGGGTTCACTGAAGACAGAAGGATTGCAGCCTTGGTGTGCCATCTCGATCCACAGAACTCAAATCTGGCATCAAGCCACGGGCATCTTGAACTCCTCCTGTCCCCTTGCATCCATGCCCTGGTGTAGTCATCTCCTGCTCTGGCTCTCCGCTTTGCAGTCTGCTTTTTTTTATAATCAATGAGGGCTCTGGAGAGCACTCAAACTGTACTACTGAACAATGAAGGGTGAGCCACTTACTTCTATGACCCACCCTGAAGCAAGGTCCAAACTGGTAGCTGAATGGGCAGGTAAGGCCACACCGGACCAGGCAGCCCCTGGAGGTCAGTATCAGCTCGCTGTCGGTGAGTCCAGCTGATCCACAGAGCAGTGAGCAGTAACAGAACACTAGTGTTTCATGCCACTAAGTTTTTGGTGTTTTGTCCTGTAGCTGTGGATAACAAAGGTACCTTTTACCCACTGGATAGGCACCAACTGTCAATGACATAGAACCCTAACCTCATAAGCATATCCCATGGTGTCACAGCCCCAGCCGGTGCCCATTCTATGCTCTCCCAAGGGCCTCACGGACTGCTCTGTGTTTCAGCATTACAGAAAGAGAAAAATGCAGATCAGATTTAGTGAAGTCTACTGAAATACTCTATGTGAACTTTCTTGTTGTGAAGTTCAGCAAAATTCTTTTCTGCAGGTCTTAAAAGAAAATCACTAATAAGCTGAGGTATGTAAATTTTTATTATTTCCACCTGTTTCTAGTCTCATTAAAACACAAAAAGCCTTTTGTTTTTGTGTTCATTTATTTTCTTTTCATTTCATAAACACTAACTACTGAGCCTATTTGACACAGAATAAAAAACATTCCTCTCATCCCTGAGCATTGTGTTTAAGGCCTGTCTACAGTAAGTATAACATTAAATAAAGCTGTTTATACTCCATAAACACTGCACAGAATCCTAAGTTAATACTTTAGTTTGAAGGAAAGGGAAAAAAATGTAATCACTTTTCAGATGGATCTTCACATTTTTATTCTTTTCCTCCAAAGATGTATTTGGAAAAGAACAGCAACTTTGGGGAATATTTTGTGAGCCAAAATATAGTTTCTGCTCTAACCCAAATTTTTATTAACAAAAGCAGTTTTATTACCTGTTTATTACACTCACAGAGCTGTATACTCAAGATTATTTCTGCTACATAAAAGAAATTCCTTCTACTCAGGATATAATTTTCTACCCAAACTAAATATTTATTTATTTTTTTTAACTGAAATCTTTATTGGTACATTACATACAGACATCATGATTGCACACAACAATGAGAATTTGTACCAGTATATGACCCAATTTAATTCTCATTTTTTCCCACAGCCCTTCCCACCCTACCATCCCACCCCCTATATACATAAACTTTGTTTCCTTCTTTTTTGTTATAATCTCATTATTTTTCCCCCTTCACCCTATTTTGCTTTGAGTATTTTCTATTTCACAACATATAACATACAATTCTACAACTCAGTTACATCTTTATTTTCTCATACCAGAGAAAAGATGCGGTATTTACCTCTTTATGACCTATTTATTTCACTTACGAGGATATCCTCAGGGTAAATATTTGTTTATTAAAATGGTATAACCTATCAACCTCATTAGTTTCTGTCATCTTAAAATTATACAGCATTTGACAGAACTCATCCGAAGCAGAAAAATATTTAGGAAATATGCTTGATTCTGCAGAAAAATATGCATTAGTTTTGTGATCATTCTAAAACAAACACATGTTTTGAGTACAAAGACAATGCTCTAGGTACACTATGAAGGTCTAGTTATTCAATGTACAAATGCATTCAGTTGCCGTGTATCTCACTCAAAACTCTACAGTACTGTTTGATTAAAAAAAACTTTAACAAATGTTCTTATATTTAGCAGTGATATGCTACTCTTTTCTAACTACTGCTTCTATAAATTAGTGGATAACAACAAAAGAACCACTCTCCTAAACTCTCTCTGGTGTTAGGTATGTCAGTGAGACTGACTGGGCCAGGTAGAGATAGCAGCTTACCTTTGTCACCACAGAACACTCACATTTAAACTTCGATCTCTTGATTTTCTGTTAATATAACATAACACATGTAGGGGAAGGTACACTTATTTTTCACAAAGAAACCAATGTAACAATCTTCACAAAACTAAAACTTGAAGAAAACAAATGGTAACCAGACTCACAGCAAGATGCATTCGACCTGTGGTATAGGCAAATCTAAAAAGTTTGTGCAATTTAAACTGTCAGACACTCTTTAGGTCTGGAAAACCCCAACTTATACATAGAATGCTGTTTTGGCTTTCAAAGCAATATGCTCAAGTGAATAAGTCAAACATGAAAACCTTATACTACAGCATTCTTTTAAACGGGGAGGGAGAAAGGAAGGAAGGGAAAAGAAAAAAGAGAAAAGAAGGGAATAAATGGAAATACAGCTTTTGTAAAGAGGGAAGAGAAGAGGGAAGGATTAGAAGGGAGGGGAATGGGAAAAAAAGAATCAGGACGTACCATGTATGGGTAAAAATTTCCTATAATAAAAGTGATCGTTATGTGTATCTAAACTAACAATGTGAAAACTTTAAAATCCTTACAATAAAAATAGAGATAAAAGTTAAAAAATAGTACCAATAAACTTATTTTTTAAAGAAGTACTACCCTTTAAAACTATGCCCCTTACAGGTCCCAGATACACTTTCAGGTGGCAAATATAGTACAGTAAAGTTCTAGCTGGTACCTTGAAAAAATGGAGTTTTACTATACATCTTTGGTAATTCTGATAGTCCAGACAGCTCCTTCTCAAAGCTATCCTAAAATGTGAGCCGTAGAAATTATCATTTGTATCAGCAGTCTGGATCCAGGTGTGAGACAGAACAAGAGGAAGGAGCAGGTGAGGCAGGTGGTGCTACCTGACGTCTCTGATCGCCCCCCAAACCTTAGACTACTGCCCATGAGACCCTCCCCCGCACTCGACCTCAGTTCTGGCCCAGGAGAAACACATGTCAAGTGAGCCATCGTTCTACATACTGAGTGAAGGACACTTACCAAAGGGATATAGACTAATTTCAAACTTAACGTTCTTTATTTTAATAAGCATCGCAATGTAATGTAAAACATCTACATTTTAATTGGCCCAACTACTCCCCCAGTGGCACTGGCAAGAGCAACGCCATGGAGATGGCCATATTCTAAACACGTGACTTCACACCAGCTTTGGGAGATGATCCTGACGGGGCTAAAAATGATCATCTTTGGAGTCGCACTAAAAGGGATTTTAAAAATAAGTTTTCATTAACTTGTCAAAACATTTATGAATTAACAAGAAGGAAAAACTGGGCAGTTTTCCCCTGTAACAGGCAGCAAGGTCTCATTAATGGAAACTTAAGGTTTTTAATTCAAAATGTGGGGGATGGGATAGAAGTTACTTCTGTTTGGACATTTAATAGCAGAACTTGCTAATATCAGGATATCTGGAAGTTAACTAAAATTCTTTAAAGCGTGAACTTGTCAAATCAGAAGTGTGCCAAAGAATGTATTTACACATAACACATTATTGCACTAGTTATTGATCTTGCCTATAGATTCCTGAGCAAATGTATCCAGCAATCTCTGTTTTCCTGTAGATTAACATGAGCCATAGACTTCCTCTAAAAGGAAAGCTGAAGAACAGGGCCTGGTGTTTGTTTACCATTTATGCGTACAATGAGTGATCAAAGCATACAGGGAAGGCTTAAATTTTAAAAATACAGAGTCTGCCCTAAAGAATGTATACTCATTTCAGGAAAGAAAAACAGTATGAGGTTTTCTCAACAGATGGTCTTACCCTTACGTAGGGGACCCTAGAGGATGTCGTGTATCGCGGAAAACCCACCACACTCTGGCCTGGACAGAAGACACTGAAACGCATGACTAAGCCAACCCAAATGGAAGCCCACCATACTGAACACCACCTGGAAGCTCACAGCCACCACTTTTAATTCTAGAGGCCCAAAGTAACCTGTATTAATCTCATGATGTCTCAATAAATTTAGTATTAAAATATTTATCCAAGTTTTCTTTTCCTGA
This sequence comes from Petromus typicus, assembly GCA_004026965.1. Classification (NCBI taxonomy): domain Eukaryota; kingdom Metazoa; phylum Chordata; class Mammalia; order Rodentia; family Petromuridae; genus Petromus; species Petromus typicus. Next base: position 34,106 of record PVIR01004639.1, read on the forward strand.
CATCTATACACACACACACATTTTTTGTGGCAGTCTCTTTATACGTTGCAATAAAAGGGACACTGACATTAACTCCCTCAAAATACTAGTCCCTTGCTTCACACACACTGAGCCCATCATTCCTGCCACTCTTGGAAGCAGTCCTGGAAGTCTTCTTTCATGAGTCTTTTACATGGTATGATCAAAAACACAGTGAAAGCTGCTGCTGAGTGTCAGCCAACAAAAATGCAGGCTCCTAAAAACGTGACAGTGTGTGCTCCCTTGTCTTATTTAAGAAGTCTGACACCACGCAACTCCGGGCTCTTCCCAGAATGACCGTGAAAGGGAAGCATTCTGAACTGGTTCAGGACTTCAAAGCAGCTGTAACAGTGCAACTGAAGACACTCACAAAAGAGGACTTCCAGAACCGCGGCAGAAAGTGACTAGATCAGAATGCGTGTGTTTGATGCAAGGGTGTGTTCTGAGGGGGATTAATGGCACTACGTCTTTTAGTGTAACAGATGGTTAAATACTTAACATTCACCATGTTTGTCAATCATACTTCACAGAAGCCACTCACTTAAATATCTGGTGCAGGAAGACATTTTTCTAAGCCCTCATACTGGGAAAAAATAAAAAAATTTTCACATGCACACAAAATCTATGAGCTGATGGGATTTGCAAGAAAGGATGATCATACTGGCAATAAGAGGTCAGAGAATAATCAGCAATTATGAATTTTGTAGAGTTAATTTCCTGGAAATTTCTAGTAATTTTTATGGATTTACCTCTCAAGTTTTAACTATATGTGTCAATATGTTTCCTTATTAAACATTAATTTGCAGAGCACAAGAATTTTCTTTCGGTACCCGACTTGCCCACTGTGAAATTATTCACCACACTTTTATTTTGCAATTCAAAGACTACCCAGAGTAACTAGAAATTGCTCTAAAAAACTCGAACCTGTATGTTTACTAACGCAAATTTTTGCTTTACAAATTTTTACTTCTGAAGAATACTAGAAATTTCCACAAGGGTAATACATGGCTAGAAATAATCTGCTTATTTATTGAAAATAAAGGAGCATTGTGCCACAGTCCTGCATTCTCAGAAGTCTTGTAGTAAGAGAAGAATCACAAGTTCAGGCCCAGCCATGGCAGTTTAACACCCCAGACATATGTTGTCTCCAAATATAAAATGAGAAGGGGGATGTATTTCAATGTGAAGGCCCTGGCTTAAATTCCTAGTCCTGCAAAAGTAAAGCAAACATTTAAAATATCATTCTCTAAACATTCTGTACTGCAAACTTTTCTTTAATCTAGACTGATCTCATTAACTTGAAATGCTAGTTTTGCTTGTATCATCTATGAAATTGCATCTGCTACAGGAGTTGGCTACATGAGGCTATAAGTCCCTGTACCTGTAAAATTAAAACAGAGAAATATATATATTTCCTAGTACAATTTTGAAAATTGCTTAAAACTAGGATTGAGTAAATCAAGTATTTCTCACATTCTTAAATTCTATGAACAGCTTTTTGCATATCCTTTTTAGAGGATTGTCTTTGAAAGACACACAAGTATAACTGGCTACAAAAAAGGTTTACCTGAAGAGGCTACTGGGCTTCATTAAAACGTAAAGTTGAGGACCCTACCTCCATTGAGAGTGAGACTGTGCAAGGCCCGCCAGGCAATCTCCAGACAGCAATCAGACTGCACAGACGGCTACAACGGCCTTGATGACATTCACCCCTAATAAGCGCTGTTCACACATCACAGTTTCTCCTTGTTACTGCTCAGGACGGACACTAGCACCTCACTGAAAGATCAGTGCTGCAAGGGAAAAGGACCCCTGAGACAGCGGCAGCCTGAAGAAAAGCCCTGAATCAGCTGAGGCTGCTCAGATGACATGTGTGCTTCTCAGGGGCTCGTCCTCACCCATGGCTGCGGGGCTGCCCGGTTAGCACGATTAGCACAGCCAATCAGAGCCCTCCCTCAATCCCTAAAGACAGGCCATCCTCTCTGTAGCAGGCAGAGTAAAGGTCAGGGAGAAAAGAAATAAACTTCCTCCAGGTGCCCTAGGTCTGGCAGGACCCAAATGTCTTGTACTGTCCTCACTTAATCTCCATCAACGTGTGGCTGGGTGAGTAACACAGTGACCTTTTCACCTGAGAGACCACAATCTGAGTCCAGCGGGAAGGCGCCAGAGGATCAATGGACAGAGATACCGCGAGACGGGGAGGCAGGGTTGTGCTGCTGTTTCAACTGTGGTTTTGTCCTGTGGTTCAGTCTGGCCTTCCTGGCCCAGCTCTTCATATCTGGAACCCTAATTCAGAACCGGCTACTGCAAGATGAAGTCTCCCACACGTCAGAGCGCAGAGGACAGTGCCTGCTGCTGAGGCCATGGAACAGACTAGCCTCAACTCTGCTGCTGGCAGAGACAACACGCAGAGGCAAGGGGCTCTTAATTGTTCTTTCAAGAGAAATTTAAACATATTTTGTTTTTGTTGATTTGAAATTGCTCGACGTGCCTGCACATTTAAAAGGAAGCTAACGAAGAGAGCGACTCACAGTGCTTCTCTGACTCCCTATGCTCCTGTCTTATCAACACAAACTAAAACAGACAATATTAACAGGAACCCTAGAGAGAAAACCAGTGGAATATGCTGCTGTTTAAATGTCAATGTCTCTGAAGTCTGGCCTATCATTACCATAAGCCAACACTGCCAGTGGTCTGCATCCCAACCATTTTCCTATTTATCCTACTAAGGAATTGGAAAGGAACGGCTATTGTGAACATAAAGCCTTCCTTCAAAACTGTGTTCCACGAAGACGCAGTACACACCAGTCTGTGAATTCCCACATTTGTTCCATTTGTAAAAAGAGAAAAAAAAAATCCATAGTAAGAAAAGCACATTAAAATAAAAACAGAAAAATATGCTAACTATATTACTCATGCTAAATAGAAAGCTACCTTGGACATTCTTACTACAGTAGTGGATAAAGAGAGAAAATGACATAAGGACAAGAAAAACAGGCAAAGCCCCACCTCACAGGAAGAACCTGCTGCTCTCTAAGTCTACAGATGTCTTGTGGGGATGTTAGGTAAGCCATACACAGAAAACAGAAGATGAGCTCTGGGTGGAAAAATGCTTGCCAACTGGGGTCTCATTTCCTTATTCTGGGCTCTATGTTGGGCTCTGCTCTGGCTGCACAAGACAGTCCACCGTGGAAATCCAAGTGCGAACAGTGGTCATCTATTCCCCACATCCAGTCTCCCTCGGTGAGTAGAGAGAAAAGGAGCGGACGGAAGGACAGAGGAGAAAGGAGGTACAGAAGCGGGGGCACAAGACGAAAACAAATCCCTCCCTTACCACCAGTACACTTCCTGGATAGCATCAGGGCCATTACCGGTAAAATAATTATTCATGAATTTACTCACTAGTTATTTATCTTTTATAGTTCGATGGTTGCCAGCCACAACTGTCCTGAGTGTGAATCACCAGACACGTTTCTCACTCCCCCTAGAAGCGGTGACATGCAAACATCAGAAGAATGGAAAAGGGGTGCTGACCAGTGGGCCCAGGCCTGGCCTACCCATGCTCCCAGTACTACAGCTCTGAGATCCTCAATTAATAGACACGACTTTCCACATCTTCCCAAGATGGCACTCTTCCTGTAAAGGAAAGGTGCGCATGCTCCATCTTTGCTGCTGTGTAACCACATCCTACTCCCTTAAGAATCTCTTCTTTCAACAGCTATTTAAAGACTAGTTCAGTTGACCAGTGGGCACTCTGATCTCACCAGCAAATGTAGAGGCCAACGTCCTGTTTTTTCACTGCTGCTGGCATGACATACATGGCTATCGTACACGAATCAATAGCAGCAGCGTCCAGAATCCCACACAGGTGTTTAGCTCATTTTCTAATTTTCACAGCCCTTCACAATTTCATATACCGGTACTTAAAATGTAGTTTGAGAAGAAAAAATTCGACGACTTTTAAAAAAAAAAGGAAACAAAGCTTGTATATGTAAGGAGTGGGAGGCTTGGAGGTAGGAGGATTAAAAAAAAAAAAAAAAGAGAATTAAATCATGTCATGTACTGATACAAATTCTCAATGTCATTTGTGATAACAACATGTATATAGAATGTACTAATAAAATCAATTAAAAAAATACAATGTAGTTCGCTCAAAAGAAACAGACAGGAGGGGCTGGCCTTGAGAGTCATCCTGTGATTCTTTTTACAATCAAAATAGATTTCGATTCCCATTCAAGTTCCTCTCCTCCTCCACTTGCCCCTTCTGTCCAATTGAGGGCAATCTCAGAAAAGGACGCAGTAAGTCAAACTGCAGGAGAATCGTGATGCTTCTGGTGCTCCAGAAACTGCAGGGGCCGGGGGGCGGGGCGCTGGGAGACTGATTCACCTCAAGAACTAAGGTACTGAGATTTACTATCAGTTTGAAGCATCACTTCCCTTCCTGACATCTCCACCAGGAAGGAGCACCGGCCAGGGACTCTGTCCTTCTGCACGGGGTGGCGAGCCGGTGGGTGGCAGGGCTGAGGGGGTATAGTCAGTGCCTCTCCAGGAAACACCATCAGTTTTAAGTAGATCAGAACCGGTTCTTAGCCAGTGGCGACTGGTCCCGAGTCCTCCTTTCTGCTCCTGCTGAGGAATGCGAAAGCTGTGGAGTCTCCATCTCCCACCCAGCAGTGACTGTGTTCCACCCTGGAATCCGCGAGCTATCTAGTTCTCTTTCGTAAGAGTAAAGGGAGGAATATTTTGATTTTAACCGAGCATAAAACATCAAGCTATGTCCTTGGATCTAAGGTGTTTATTTTCATTGCTGTTCAAATAGTTAAGAGCTTTGGCAAGAGATTCACAATCCCTGTATTCCTCTTCCAGCTTTGGGTCTGCCTGAGGCCTTCAGCTATGGCAACTTTAAAACTAGGGATAATAGTCTCTAAAACTATCTCTCTAACAGGGAGGTTAGGAGGATTGCCAGGATAATGTTTGTAGAATGGTCCAGGCATTCTGAAAAACAGACTATAAATATAATACACAGCCCTAAACCATCTATCTTTTGTATATCCCTGACAGAGACAGAGGATCTTGACCACTCACACACATGATCTTTAAAAGATCCGCCAACTGGTGAGCAGAGCCAAGGACGTACCTCCATCTGACTGTGGTGATGACCTCGGAATCCCTCCCCCGTCTCAGGCTGTGGGGTCACCTGCACATCCTTAGAGGCTGCATCGTAAAACTCCCACCACTGGTTGAAAGCTGCCTTGTCCATCACAGTGTGGGCCAAGAGCTTTGTACTGGTATACTTGGCATGGAGTAGTTAAGAGGTCCCGGCATGAACAGATACATAGGTTCCTTCTTCCGTCTACTTCAGAACCTTCCTAGAAGTCGGTGGGGTCAGACAATACACATTTTAAAAGGCTGCCTATTCAATTCTCTATTTCAAAATGTTGGGATCAAATCCAGGTCCCTGTGTATGGCATGCAAGAATCCTAGCACTGAGCTATACTTCCAGCCCTTGAACATTAAGAAAGTTTTCTTTTAGATACTTGAATCATTTTAACTAATTTATCAAATATTCCTCTGTGGCTGGTACTCAGACATGTATTAGGAAGAGCTGATAAAACACACAATACAAAAGAATTGAAAATTATAATATATAGTACAGAATAAGAAATTTCTTTTCAAAAATGCATTTATACAAATGCATTTATGATGTAGTGATTGCTAATATTATTCAAGAGTAATTTAGGTTAGGCACAGAATTACATACTTCACAAATATGATTTCATCTAACCCTGATAGACAAAGAAAGTGACATTCAAAGGTCTCAGGACTTTTAGGTACAGTTATCTAAGGATGAAACCAAATTCACACTCAAGGTTTCCAACTCCAGAGCCCAAAGTCTCTGTCATTCTCTTCTGCCTCTTACTTGTGTTCAAATACATTCAGATGTACAAAATACCTGTCTGTGTATATCTATGCAGGTAGGATTTACTTATAGCTAAATAAGCTTTTGCCTTACTATTTCAAAAGACATTCTGCTGTAAAAGACATAGGGCAATTTAAAAGTCCATGATGCAAGCCCACTTTTAAAGAAATTTCAAAAATGACCGTGTCAGCAGTAGTCTGAAATAATTTGTTATTATCATCACGTTAATAGCTAACACCAGCTGGCTACTTAGCAGGTAGTGCTCCTAAAGACTTCTGTGTATCATTTGTCTTACCTCCTCTACGCAGCCATGAGGTACTATTACTATTCCTGTTTCACAGGTGAGGGAGTCACGTTAAAAAGCAATGGGCCCGGGCCGGGGAGTTAGCTCAGTGGTTCCAGCGCCTGTCTCGCAAGCGCAAGGACCCTGGTTTGATTCCCTGGTAACCACATAACAATACTGAGTGTGGAGACTCACACCCAGCAGCAACCAGTACCACATACCACAGTGCCGGGCGTGGTGGCTCACGCCTGTAATCCCAGCACTCGGGAGGCAGAGGCAGGAGGATTGTGATGTGAGTTTGAGGCTGAGCTCAGGGCCAGCCTGAACTCCAAAGCGAGACCCTGTCTCCAAAAACCTAAAAAAAAAAAAAAAAAAAAAAAAGCAATGGGCCCAAGCTCACACGGGAAGCCCAGGAGCTGCCCGGCCTGACCGCAGGGAAGGAGGCATCACTCCAGCTGTTCTGCGCACCTGCGTGGGCGCAGACTCACACCTTGCACAGGCAGAGCGGAAGGGCTGCTCCCCTTCCACACCCTGCTCCCCGCCACACGGCCACTGGGACGCAAGCACTGACTGAACGACAGGCCCAGGTCGGGATGATACTCCCAAGCAGCTATCATTTTTCAGGGCTGCGACCCGGACAAGACACCCCGAGCCCCAGAGATGACAGTGACCCTGAATCACCCTTCTTCAAGTTACCTCTGAAAGGGACGCTCACTGCGTCAGGGCTGCACCCTCACATAGCTCACTCTTATCATACTGCACTGGCCCCAATGCCTAAAGTGTACTTGTCATGTCAGTATTTGACATCTGCAGAGAAGCATGTTTAGCTATCACTTCTCAGTTAGCTTTACTCATCAGTGGAAATATTAATTTACTGAGTAGGAGTTCATGACCTTTCATCTGGATTATTTCATCTTTATAGGAATTCAAATGCAAGAGACTGAGATTATTTCCATTTAAAGGTGAAGGAATTACCATGAGAATGGCAAAATTGTCCGCATTGAATCAATAGTTATCAGGACTGAAAATTTAACTAAAGCTTCACTTTTTTTACCATTTTTGGGTGCTGGGGTTTGAACCAGGGGCAGGAATGTGCTAAGTACACACTCCCCTCTGAGGCACACTGCCAAGCCCAACCCAACATTCCGACTCGATATTCAGTGCGCTTGTGCCCCCGGCCTGGTTCTGTGAAGAGTCACTACACTTCCTCTCTCCTACGCCCCGCGCACAGCACAGCTGACCCCGTTTGATCAGGGCCAGCCGAGAAGGAACAGTCACCTAATTTTGCCTAAGTCAGACATACTGACCTTCCACTAAACTCCAAATTATAAGCCGGTCTTCAGTGCGAGGCCTTCCCTCTGCCCCAGCTCACGCTCTAAATCTCTAAGACTCTCACAGCTTACTTTCTAGAAAGGAAGTTTGGTAATCTTTAAAAAAAAAAAAAAAAAACTTAAAACAAACAAAATCCAAACACCACCTGTAGAGCTGAGTTACAGTTGGGGTTCCAGACTTCCTTCACCTCGTGTTTCAGAAGTTCTGTACCAGCTCCAGGATGTACTGGCAGGGATACGTGGTCAGCAAGAGCACGGGGCTCGGCCTCGGTAAGCTCAGTGCTTCCGCCATGCTGACAAGCCACTTCTGTGAACTTGGGAAGTCACTTGGTCTCCGTGAGCCTCAACCCCACTAACTGGTAATTCGTTGGCAATAACTATAAGAAAATGGCATAAGGGGATTCAAAGAGCAGACTTACGTGAACTTACTCCATAGAAGGTCATCTAAACACAAGTGTCTGCTTAATATTGACATTTTCCTACCACCTGGCTACCACAAAACACTTATTGTAAAGAGACCACTAGCTTGGAGGCATGGCAGTCTTCGCTTCTTACCATCTTGAACTCCTCATTGCAGCTCAGTCCCAAGGAAGCCTGAAAAAGACCACTTGAAACTTCTGAGTATCCCACGATCCAGCATGGAGCATCAAGCTAGCCCAAGTGGAAGTTTCTTTCCCCATTCCTTTAGCCAATTCATTCAGTATCCTGCATTTGTTACTCACTAGTCAGGAAGCCAGGGAATGGATTCTAGCAACTGACTGAATGGACTTTTGAATTGTGGCAGAAATGTGAAGAGTCCAGAGTCACACCAGACTAGGCCTCCAAAGGCTCGTCTGGTCCTCTGTAAGGGAAGTGAGACTCTGGCTGACAGGCCTGAGGGACAGGAAATGACTCATACAAACAGTGCAGTAGGGTATTCCAGGCAGAAGAAACCTCACCTACAAATACCTTAATATGAACAGGACCCGAGTCTGTTTAGGAACTGAACACTTCTGATGTGCTTCCAGGTAAAAGGCTGTAATGTGGGGAAGGCTGCAGAAGCTAATAATATACTCTCATAGGACACTTAGTCTAAAACCCAGAACCTGGATTATGCTAATGGTATCAAGAAGCTCTAAGATAAAGATGAAATATGCAGATTCTCCTAAATCTAAAGCTGAGCTTCTCAGAGACAAATGCCTCCATTAGTCCTTGATAAACGCTCTTCCACAGTAGACTGCTCTGTGAGGCACTGGGGACCTGCGGCACGCCCCAGTGCGGCCTTTCCCAGGCGCAGACACCACGGTGATGGGGAAGAATGTCTGAACTGGCTCTCTGAATTCTGTCAGGATACACTGGAGAAGAGGGCGAATCTCACAGAGAAGCTGGTGTGTAAGTCCTGGTAAATGAGCTGCATGTTCAAATTAAAAAGGAACAGTGAGAAAACAGATTTTTAAAATGCTATACTGTATACAAAACTAAAAATAATTTTTGTATTAAAAGAGGGAGGTAAAGTCAGCAAAAGGCAAAAGAATGAAGTACTGTTTTACCTGGCTGCCAATGAATGTACCATGAGAGACAGATCTGAAGCACAAACTATTTTTTCATAGCAGAAAGACATCCTATACTTCCTTGTATTTCGACTGTCACAGCTTCCCCACATATAAAATTTACCTTGTTTTCTGAGTGAATAGTTAATAAATACATTGGATAAGTGTACTTTAATAAGTACTATTGGATTTTTTTTTACCTGTAAGATATTACCTAAATAATTGTAGCCCATTTTATCCATTTTATACTCATTTGGCTAACTTATAAATTATAGATAATCAAGTAAGTGAAAGGCAGTTTTTATGAAGAAAGTAAAGGGTCCTTAGTTGATATACCACTGTCTCGCTTTTGTAGTTCAGGCTGGCCCTGAGCTCAGCCTTGAATTCACAGCAATCCTCCTGCCTCTGCCTCCCAAGTGCTGGGATTACAGGCGTGAGCCACCACACGGCACTGTGGTATGTGGTACTGGTTGCTGCTGGGCAGCATTGCCATCTTGAACTCCATTGCCATCTTGAACTCCAACTCCATTGTATGTGGTTACCAGGGATTGACCCTGGGACACTGTGCTTGCAAGGCACTAGAACCACTGAGCTAAATCCCGGGTCCAATATGCCATCTTTTCAATGAATCTGTGGCATCCTTGTCACCTCCCTTTTTTTCTGAACCAGCTCTTCGTACATGATAGTCTCTGGATGACAGTTTCAAAGCCTCTGCTTCTTTCTCGCCTGCATCCCCAAATTCAAAATCAAATCACATACCTGCTACGCTTCCACATTTGAAACTATTCTGAAAGCAGCGTGGCTAGGGGTACATGAAGGATGGAGGTCTGGGCCCAGAGAGAGCTAAATTAACACCCCGGCTTGACCAGTTCAACTTTCAGTGCATCTTCATTTGCCCAGTAACACAATCTATAGCCAACTGCTAACCAAGTCAATATGTGGTAAGACTAACAACCACCCCAACTTGCCTTGATAATTATTCTCCTTTAACTGACATAATATTCAATATACTGTTGTTGAGAGCAATAACGCTAAAATGGATGCCTTCAGGGCTACAAGACAATTGAGTTTCAGCCAGAGAGGATGACTTGTACACTGACAGTGTATCACAGCTTCCCACTGCTCTTAAATGCACATTTTATAAGTCTACCTGTGCAAAAGTGCTATCAATGATTATATTCAAAGACATCTGTGCATGCTTTATCATCATTACATATAATTTTTTAAATACTGGCCAATAATCAGATAACAGATTTAGAAGGGGTTTATTTTTATATTCTAGACTCTTCACTTTTACAAAATGCATTTTTTCACTAAATAACAGCAAATGAGCCCTATAATATTTTGCTTTCTTTCAAATCTAGGAATTATTTTCATAAGAAATGGGTGCATTTTAAATGCTGAATGATAAAAATCATCATTTAAGTAAAATCTATAGTCCATCAATTCTATCAATGAAACAAGATATACACTAAACCTACTCCTCTCATGTAGAAAAAGAAAACCTATGGTTTTCTGAATATGTCAATTCCAGACTCTGAACAGAGAAACAGTATATAAACTTTTACATTTTAAACTTAATATTCGATTAGTGAAATTAATTATAATTTAAGAATCACACTGAAAGATGTTTCGTATGTAAAATATTTTACCTCCAAGTAAGGTAATTTATACACATTTGTGGGTTTTGCTGAATTTTGTACTTGATTTTTCTTACAGTATTTTTATCTTTAAATTCTAAGACTTCATACTAAAAAAGAAATACAGAGTACATTTTAAAAGAGTACTTTTTCTGCACTTACTTTAGAGATACAAGAAAATGTGGGAAGGTTAATACTTAGGTAATTTTTAAAGCAAGCGAAGAGAGAAGCTTTTGTCAAAGTAGAACAGTAGTAGCACCACGTCAGAACCATCAACGGGCTATATGTTCCTTGCCATCAAAATACGACAGTGTGCAGCTGCAGGTGTGTCCCAGCCGGTCAGCAGAGCATGAACAGAAACATAAAGCAGATATGACCCCGTTATCTTAGGTAGAAGACGCTGTGGAAGTAAAATATCGCACTGCTGGAAGAAAACAATGCTATAGTGAAAACAGTAAAATATGGCACTCAATTGGAGTAGGTTCTGAACGGGACCATTAGCCAAGCTAACAGACTCAATTCAGACATCTGTGAGGGTTTCTTCCCTAGAATGTGGTCTAAAAAAAAAAAAAAAAATCAATCCCAAACAGACCGTTAACCATATTTTGGAAACTAGTGCGGAATGAGGTAGTGCTGTATAGGTATCAGGGCCAAAATAAGCAGAGATCCTGAAAGCTGTCCCATGCTGTATTTTCCCTGGTCCCTCCTCCTGGCCCTTTCACCTCTTCCTGTCCCCTGACTGCCCGAATGACTGATGCTATGAAAAGTGTCTCTGTTCAGGCAAATGAGATAATGTTGGGCACATGCACTATGAACCAAAAGTGCGATTTGTGATTATTATGGTCACCATCGTCTCATCTTCTGAGGGCCAAATTTTCTGTGCCTTCCGAACGGAGGCTCCCACTAAGCTCAGCTTTGACTCTCTCCTGTGCTCAGGCTGCTCCCCACTCCTTCACCGCTGTCCTCTCCCGCCCTACACTGTGAACCACGCAGGAAAAGATACGAGTCTGAAGCAAGGACGACATGAGGCCCCGCTTGCCACACACCAACCTCGCAGCCGACCGCGCAGCCCAGCGCGGCGCAGGTCAGAACGCTGCCAGCTAGCTCCAGGACGCCACAGAGCGGGCACAGCCCAACACCTAGGTTTTAGAGGAGACAGTTCTCCTGACGGCATTCCCATGGAAAATTTCACAAAACCTCTTCAGACTCTACCTTCTCAAACTCAGATCTCCCTCAACACAGGAGGGGGTTGTCTCATGACCAAGGAAGAGCTTTGGGGCCCTGAGGTCTCCAGAGGTGACATTTAGCCTCAGGGACTGAAGAAAGACAGCCGGCCCAGAGAACACTAGAAAGGCAAAGCATGTCCTGGGGAGGGCACACTCAGCATTACCCTTGAACGCTGAAGAAAAAGACAGAGAGGCTGGGTGGGGCCTGACAGCCGTGGCCTCTCAGGAAGCCTGGAGGCTGTGAGGATGTCACCACAGGAAGGAGGGCAGGCTGGCGGAACAGTACAGGAAGACCATGCTTCAGAATGGAAGCTCTGAAGGCTACTGGGTGAGTTCTACACGAGCAGGGGGTTTATGTTGCTCATAGTTCTTCCTTTGATATGGATAAATACACAGCCAGTAATGAGGGGGCCGGGACAGCAAAGGAGAGCACACGGCTCCGAGTGTCCGGAAGAGGACCCGGGAGGAGCGGCTGCACCTTTCACACACCCTCCTGCACGGGCTACATTAAGTATTCGCTGCGAAGGGAGACCACCCATTTCATAAGCAGAGCGAGTTAATCCAAAATGTACAAACAAAATCAAGCTTTTAAACAGGCTTTCCCCTTCCTAATGCACATCACCACCCAGGCCCCACGGCGGCCTGCTGCAATGGTTTCCTTCCCAGTCTTCGGCCAGAGGAGGGCAGGGGTGCCCGGGTCTGCCAGGGGTAGGGGCCCGGGTGTGGCGCTGGAGAGCCGGCTCTGGTGCTACGTCCCCCCCGGCCCTACCTGAAGGATGTATCCCCGGACGTAGTCCCGCAGCGTCCAGCCCAGGCCGTGCAGAATGTGCAGCACCTCCTCCTGCTTCAGGACGCTGAAGAGCCGGTCCAGCAGGATCTTCAGCCGCACGGGCACCGCCTGCGTCCCGTAGAGCATCAGACTGCTGATGTCAAACACCACGTTGGACTGCACGATCTCCACCTGGGTGGGGTGGTACAGGTGCTGCGTGCTGAGCTTGTCCAAGGCTGCGGGTGTCCCACAAGGGGTCCAACAGTGGGGTGGGATAAAGAAAGAGAGATTGCAAATATTACTGGATGTCAGCAGGGCTCCATTTCTACAGAGCAAAGCCACAGACGTTTAGGCAAAATCCTTTTGCTTCCTCTTTCTTCCATTCTCCCCCCTCCTCTGTCTCTCTCTGTAACTCAGGGTTTATAAATTGTCGGCAACAGCAAACACCAAATACGTACAACTTTCAGAAAGAGAATCAAGGATGTTTTTAAATGACTGCGTTGGATGTAAAAACTTGACTATTTTGCTAACTGAACTACTACAGCTCAACTCATGCTCCCAGGGTGTCCTTTATCTTCTCATCAAAAAGAAATAAAATAAAACATTAAAAAGCAAACAACAACAACAACAACAAAAACTTTGCCATTTCTAACTCGGGCTGCAAGAGACTCAATCAGTATCAAATAATCTTGTTTTTCAGATACGATTCACCTGTGAAAACACCGAAGCATTCTTAGACTGCGCGGGCGGAGGGAAAGGGAGACACCTGTACTGAGGGTCGCACCGAACTCAGCTAGCTTGGGGGTGTCGTTCCAAGGCTTGAGTCTCCCGTCTCTCACTCTTTCCAGGTTACACGGATGGCGCAGCCCTAACTGGCACGTTCTCTACATGTTATCTGAAGGGAGAAGACGCTCAAGTTCTAATTAGTTGCTATTTTAACAGGGCTCCCAGAAGGAGATGAAAACAAATGACTAACAGCAAACTCTAGGAGCATCTCAGGAGAGAAAATGGAGGATGGCCATCCTCGAGGGCTTTACAGGAAACCGTCAACAACTGGGCTCTTTCTCTTCAACCCTGGGAAATGCTAACTCTGCTGGAACGAGATGCCTCTTCAGCTAAGGACTCGCAGAGAAGCTGCTAGGACTGATGAGAGGATGAAGGAAGCTAAAACCCTGAGGAGTACAAAAGGCCCTGCCCATAACTCCAGTTCTCTACAGGTGCTCTTCCAGAAACCAAAAGATAAACACAACCCGAGAGATGCTCGTCCAACCCAAGTCTGGCAAATGGACGTCGGAAGACATGGCTCGAGTCCTAACTACACTGCAGAGTACCCCAAGCTCCTGCCAAATCTGAGCCACTGCACGGCCTCCTGTAAGGGCTCCTCATCACACTAACCCCAAGCAGCACGCACTGCAACCCACGTGCAACCTGAGCGACTCCTACTGTGACATACTGGTCTTCCTGCGTAAAGACTCAGGGACTCGAACGTGCACGCACACAGGGCTTTTAGCACTTCAGTGTGTATTCTCAGGGCTCCTCCTCCACTCCCGGCTCCTCCTGACTTGTGGTCACCAGAGAGTTCATGTGCTCTTGATAAATTGCTTTCTTACATCCACAGTGGAAAGGCCCTTATCATTTACCCGCTGGCTTCATTCAACACATGTACTCCCAGGAATACTTTGTCAAAGAGTTCGGGTTTCCTCATACTTCGTTTCTTGCAGCTGATTTGTCTGATCTTTCCTATTCTAGTGGTTAAGTCAACTTTGAATAAATAGCTTTAAAAATTAATTTAACGTTTGGGAAAGATAAGGGATTCACAAGCCTGGAGACTGAAGCCTTCCCTCACTCCACAGGGCATTTGGGCTGTAGAAAAAGCAGGAAGGGGTGTTATTACCCTTGTTCTTCAAGTGCAGTTTGACTTCATAGCTTGACAGTGAAATCGGCCAATCTAGACACGGAGTCCAGGGATACTCAGGGGTAACCTGCTTCTGCTGTTTCCCTTTTGCAACCTCGTGGTTCTCACTGCTCTGACCACAACAAATGCTCACCGAGAGGGTTCTGGGCAGGATGGGACACAAGCCTGACTTGTGCACAGCTGTCCGACACCCTGCACCTCTGCTGTAAGTATACATGGGCACACAGGTAAGCGTGTTCAAGGCTCGGGGAAAAGTGTGATTCCTGCCTCTGATGAATTACAAGGCTGAAGCTTTAAAGAAGGAAAAGAACAACAGTCGTTGCAGGTACAGAAAAAACGAGGGAAGTTTTTCAAACAATTGTAAGGTAAAACAGGCAAGGTGAAAATACTTTCTTGTAAACACTTTTTGGAACGTTAGAGAGTAGGTTATAAAGAAATCTTCTTCCTCAGTACGCCATGTGTCAAGAAGTGGGAATACTGTGATGAAACCTAAACGCAGTACACAGCAGGCAACCTCAATTTAGCCTACCCGGCCCGATAATTACTATTTTAGGTTTGCAGCTCACAGACTCACAGCCAGCTACTCACCAGCACTGTTTCAGTAGGAGAGGAGCGGTACATGGACAAGGCTGAGACCGAGGAGGTGTGCCTGTGTTCCGATACCAGTGTATCTATCTGCACAGGCACCTAGCGAGCCGTAGGCCTTGAAAGGGAGCATGAAAAGGTGGGTGGCTGCTCAAAGTCAGTACCTACAGTAGTGAAGGAAAAGCCTTAAAAGTGACACAACTGTCTACATGAGCCATAAGTGAGGGTGTAAAAGACAATTTTCTAGCTGGGAGATATCAGCTCTATTATTTCAGCATGAATATCAATTGAGAAGTTTCTTCAATGTATCAAAATGTTCTGCTTTACGTTTATAGGATGTACTGAGCCATCAGGTTGTGACAATTTTGGAAAATGCCCTTGGGGAATAAAGAGCACGTCATCTGCAAACTGAGGCTGCTCTTCAGCTGGGTTTCACAATGCGCTGATGTCTGGGGCGAGGAATAAGAGCAGGCCGGGGTGATGGGGGCACACCGCGTGTCCCAGCCCCCAACCACAACTGTTCAAGATCAAGCAAGTTGGTGACAAAGGCTGAATTCAGAATCTGTTGGACTTCGTGCTCTGTATCTGTAGTTACTAAAAATGTTTGAGAACATAAATCACACAAGTTAGGTGGTAGACCTGAAAAAGGACAAGCAGCGAGCACGTCACTTCACCAGGAACTGTCAGGCTCACCACGGGCAGCACAAGCGCCCTACCCACCCCTTCTCCCACCGTGGTCCCCTCCTTGAACCCACATCCTTAACCTGGAACTAAGAAAATCCCAACTAGGACAGCTAACGTCCAGGCCCCTTCTCCGGCTGGACACCATGCACTTTCCAACACTGCTGTCAGCTTTTCAGAAAAGGGTGTGTTAGTCCTAGGCCAGATGCGGTTCATAATTTCTGCAATGACTGGAATGAGGAGTATCCTAAACAATTTCTTATCTTAAAAAGAATTCACAGAGGATGACATCCTCAACAGCAAGAGCGAAAAATAATGGTGGTTAGGGGTAGTGAAAGGAAAATGAGTGAGCACCAATTTTATGTTAGGTATTCTGCTAATTCTAGGGGCTCTTATCTTACATGACCTTTTAACTCTGGGAGCACGAGTTCGGGAGGTTTAGGTGATCAGCCGACAGACAGTTACTGAGAATTACAACTGTTTTCAGCACATGTTCAGATAAACAATCAATACATAAATTTCAAGTCTTCACCATGTTGGAAGTCCCTCACTCTCAGCGATCTGGGCTTGCTGCCCATCACTCTGCTGAAGCAAGCATTTCAAAGGTCACCAACACCTGACTTCCGGAGAAATCCAACAGCTTTCTGCTTTCATTATTCTCCTCAATCTCTCTGCAGCCACTGACCTTATTGATCACCACTCCTCCTCCAGTGTCCCCCCTTCACTCATACACGCGTGCATCCATTCACTAGCTCTTACTAATTTCCAGAGAAGCAGAACTGCGCACAGATGGAAGCCTACTTTATGTTATGGCCTCCACTCTGAAAGACACACACAGGCCACAGAAATGTCAGAAAAGTGATTCGGCAAAGTATCAAGGCTGGAGAGGGCAAGTCTGCCACAAGGCGCGGATCATCAGAAGGTAGCTGAGAAGGAGGAAGAGGCGTGGCCCCGGCATCAGGCTTGCCGGAGGGTCCATTAAAACACACATGCCGCGGTGGCTGGGTGTGAGGGGACCCAGAATCCCCATCCCTATCTTGTCCTGGAAGATGCTGCTGCTGCTGGCCAGGCGCCAGGCCCTAGGACCATTGAACTAGCAGGTGTAAGAGAAGGAAATATCCAAAGAATGTGTAAACAGCTGAGGCAAAGAAATACACAGTTGGAGATAAGTCCGAAAAGTCCAGCTCTCAGGCCTCAGGAGCTTTAATCCCAAGGCAAAGTCCTATAGAAAGCTTGTGATTCTATTTCTTGTTAACAGGCAATAGACTGTATTAAACATTTTATAAGATGAAAAGTTTTAATTTACACATAACACTCTAACAAAAGAACACTGAATTTAAACCAGTTGCCAGCTTGGGAGACATAACACATGTCCAGCAGAAAAAGTGGCAGGAGGTAATGGGCCTCAGTCACAGCTGCAGTCCTTGTAAGTGGAAGAGTCTAGAAGTGGCAGGTTAAATTAGAAAAAGTGCACACGTGATGATAACCTACGCGCCACTGGGAAAGTCACAGAGTCAGGGCAGGACTGCTGAAAGCCAGGCAGAAGGAGCAGGGAACATTTGCTTTCCTGGCCACGGAGGCACCATGCTGAGTGGACAGAAAGCAGAAGGCCTTCCCCGAGGTCTGCGCCGGGCGTGCCGCGCCCACCCTGCAACAGGAGAGCAGGTGCGTGTGCAGCTAGACTGTCCGCCCGCACCTCCCCAAAGCCCTCCTCCTCTGCAACGTCACGCTCTCTTCTGGCCTACCTTACACGCTTCCTGTCCCAGGAAGTTTTATTTCTTTGAGAAAGAAATAATTTGTCCGAACTAATTCACAATTTTAATTCCTTTGGAAAAGTTTCCTTTATTAAAGGATCACAAGATAAAAATCACATGATTTTAGTTCAAAAACTATGCTTATCACTAACTAAGGTACTTATACCTTATGTAATCAAACAATGTAACACTCATAGGTGTCACTAATCTCACTTTCACATTTTAAAATTTTAAACATTTCCAACAACCTATTGAAAATAACAAAAATAAATAACAACCCAAATGCCAGAAAACTTTTTGTAGCAATATATGGCTTCCTTTTATTCAGTACATACATGTAGTCAAGAACTACAGGTATAAGAAAGACATACACGAGATCTAGTAAATTAATGTTTTTATACATGGCTTATCTAATTTGTTCCTGAAATTCAATACTAAATCGTGCTACACATATGGAAACACATTTATCAGTGTAAACTACCATGAACTCTAACGTACTCATTTCATAAGTGACTTATTGATACAATGCTAATTAAGTAAAAATATCATTTGTATTCTAAAAAATAATTTATCTGCAATACATTTTATTCTTTAGTCTTTCATTAATTTATCATATGTAATATATTCCATAACTTACTGATGTTGTTTTTGTAAATTTTCTTTTTTTTTTTTTTTGAGACAGGGTCTCGCTTTGTAGTTCAGGCTGGCCCTCAGCTCAGCCTGAAACTCACATCACAGCAATCCTCCTGCCTCTGCCTCCCGAGTGCTGGGATGACAGGCGTGAGCCACCACGCCCGGCACTGTGGTATGTGGTACTGGTTGCTGCTGGGCGTGAGTCTCCATGCCCAGTATTGTTAAGTGGTTACCGGGAATCGAACCCGGGCCCTTGCGCTTGCAAGACAGGCGCCTGAACCACTGAGCTATATCCCCAGCGCTTTGTAAATTTTCTTAATATACATATTAATACTTTAAGTTGAAATGTGAGTACATCATTTTCTAATGAAATTAAGTTAGATTTGTCAGCTTGATTTGACCATGAGTACTGGTTTTGTCATTAAGGCTACGTGGTAGGAATGTCTGTCGATAAAGGTAGCTATATCTTCAGCATTAAGACAAAAGTATTTAGTTAAAATGATTATAGGAGCAATTTGAATTAATAGCTAATATAGTATTCTTATTTTCTTGATCTTTTATGTGTTTATTGGAACAAAATGTCTCTAAAAAATGAACAGTTAAATTTATAAACAGTCACTTGCTATGTCTAGTTAATGCCTCTTTCCACAAATCTGAGAAAGAATGGCCCTAGCGGGGTCTGGGTAACTTCCCCTTGCTTATGTGTGATGCGGTATTTGGAAAATCCAGGAATGGACTGAGGCTGTGACACCCAAGCTCCTCGTCCCCTCTGCTCCGTAACGACGCCTCAGCTGCTCCTTCTGTGGGAGAGGAGACCAGAGCCAGTCCGAGGGGACAAAATGGGATTCCCACCAATCTCATCGACAAATGCACTTCTAACAAAAATCCACATACTGCTAAATAACTTTGATTCATTGTGATGACTAATAAATAAAAATTCTTTCTTCATTTTTATCATGAGTATCTATGATTAGTCCATAATAAAGGATTTTCCAACGAACGCTTACACTAACGTAATCTGGCAGACAAGGATGGAAGGAAGGTAAGCATGAGAAGCAAAGACTTAAAGCGATGATGTCAAGGTCCCTGCTCTCCCAGAGTAAGAACTAATGGTCTCGATGAACCCTACTTCAAGGGTTCCAACCCCAGTCTGCCACCCACTTGCTACGCCCAGTGCCCAGTCATGTGATGTGTGAAAATACTGGGGCAGCTGTCGGTCTGCAAAGGTTTCTAGGTGTGGGGAAGATCCTCTCACCCACTGAAGTGGAATAAACAGACTAAGACTACGCTAAGACCACACTAAGAAGCAGAAAGGACACAAGGTGCTCGGGTAAACATGGGGCAGGGCTACAAAACGACTGCTGCTTTCTGGGCTGGTAAAGTCAGCTAGAAGCAGAGAAGGCTGAGGCTACAGACAGGTGCCTCTCCAGCCGCACTCGGTGACGTCCGCCCGGAGGAACTAGAGACGCCGCACTGAGCAGGGCGTGCCTGCCCTACGGACTGGGCTGTGCCCGGCTCTGATCACACACTCAGTGCCCGAAGGCAGGACTGGAAAACAAGGCTACAAATGTAAGAAAAAAGGCAAACACACAGAAAATCATCACCAATCCTACTATGCAGAGAAAATAAATGGCAGTGTTGATGTATCTGTTTCTGCTTTTTCAAAGTGTTACTGTATGTGGTTCAGCTGATACACGTGGACACAAGTATTTTATCTGATGGGGTTGTTGCTCTCACTTTGTATCACAGAGCAAGAACGTGAAGTCACCTGTCCCCCTCCTGTCCTACATAACCCCTCACACACTCAAAGCCCAGTTGATCTTTCCTCCCTTCTCATCTAAGCTCTGGTGCCACAGAGCGAGTGTCTGGGCCCTCAGACTTCCCTGCATTCCTTAACGACTCCTACCTGGCTAGGCCTTCAGTTCTCATTGACCTACCACAGCTTAAATGAGCCAAGTCAGTCTTCTCAAAATACTGCTTCACACGTATCTCTTCTCTGATCAAAAATCTCCAATCCTGCCTCCAGCCTGTTTTCCCATTAACCATGACAGATAGGATAGACAGGCAGGGAGACCGATGGAGAGTCAGAGACAATACAGACAGACAGGTAGACAGACAGACAGACACAGGCACTGTGCTTTCACTACCCACTCCCTATAAACAGGATCAGAAGATCTCCAGCTGGCTGGTTTACTTGAGGTTTAACAAGTCTCCAACGTGTGGGCTGACGGTTTAGCTAGTGGCACCTGCCTTGAAAACACAAAGTCTTGAGTTCAATCCCTAGTACCAGAAGAAAAAGAGAAAAAAAAAAAAACGAGGAAAAAAGAAATCTCTAACATGACGCCTCTGTTCCAACCAAAGTGAACCACCAACTTGACTTGTCTTCATGCTCAGCTTTAGAATGAGACATGATTTGGACCCACATAGGTTAACTGACAGGAGGAGAAAACGTGCATTACGAGCCTCAGGTGAAGGGCAGAACCACACACCAGGGGCCTCCACGGCACACAGGAGTCAGCTGGGCAGGCAGCGCTGCGGACATTGTCCGCCCAGCCAGGACACACAGGGCTCCATCTGCATGGACACACTTTTCACAACTTGTGTCTTCACTTATGTCCCTTTAAGGCCTTTCTTCTTGTTCACTAACCTTGATCATTCTTTCCCTCTGGCCCCAATTCAGACTTCACTTTCGTTTTCCACGAAGCCTGGAGAGGTTCCCTCATCTAAAGGGCAAACTGTCTCAGCAGTGATGGTGCTCGGAGGTGCCGATCTAAGTCCCACTGACTGTCTACTGGGATCACTTCAGCCTATTTTATCACAGGAGCTTGATTTTAAGAAGTAACAGTACCTGACATGTGACTGCTATGGCGGTTTAGTACTCATAATTAGGACTGGATGATCAGTTAGCACAGATAAAGGCTGCTGCTCAATTTTCTCTGAGAAGGGTGAAAATATAATGATTCCATTGTACCACCAAGTTCTGAACATCACCCAAACTCTTTCTCAACCCTCTCCTGATGTGCAGGGAGGGAACTACCACATGGGAATGGTGCCAACTTGGTGAGAATTCAGATTAAATTGTGATAATTTATTCCTTTCCCTACCACTTTACTCTCTAGGTAAAAACAAGATGGAAATCAAGTATTATGTGAAAATGACCTTAATATGAGGGTGTACAGATGGAATTATATAAACATCATCAATGTCATCCACAGCAGTAGCACAGATGTGATTAATGTATCAGATTTATAGGCTCACAGCTTTAGAAAAAGGCATAGAACAGACTCGAGACAAGGGTCAGAGAAGAGTCACACAGTCAAGACTATAAGAATTGCTTTTCTTGTGTGAAAGGCTTCCAGGGAAAAAAAGCAAACTGACACATGAAGCTCTTTGCTGTTGTGTATGGTGCTGGGGACCATACCAGGGCTCTCATCTTTGCTGCACAAGAACTCTACACTAAGCTAAGCCTTTATCTCGTAACCTCTTCTTAGCATATGTAGAACTTCATCTGCAAACTGCACAGATTAACAATACAACCTAAGGAGATAAGACCAAACTTCATATTGCATAAGCTTCTTCAACTGTGAATTAAGTCACTAATGGAGCATAATTTACCTGGACTTCTTCAAAATGCCAGAAACAAAATCCTACTGGAAATTTGCTGACTACATAACAAATGCAAAAATGAGATCTGGATATAATTCCATTAAATACTTTGCTAAGAGTCATAATTTTACAAAAGACTACAGTGGCTAAACTACAGGACCCCCAAATAATAATAAGTCTACATCAACAATAGAATTGCCATAAGGACAATGAATCTTCAGTGGTGTTTTAGTGTATGTAACACAAATATAAAATAACTAAAATGGCATGCAGAATGTATAATAAAGTATTATTACATCTGACTCAACTAAAGCATCAAGTAATATCCTTCACGAAATTCACTTTTCAAGTATACAAAAATCATGCTGGATAAGGGAGTGGTGCTCCTCAAACCATCGAAAAAATTAAAATAATAAAATGCTATAATTCTACAGACTTCACTTCCAATATTTTCTGTGAGGGCCAGAGAAACAGGAACATATTCTGATTGTTTGTCTTCTGAATGTAAGAGTATAAAAGCGCTTTTCATTGATCCCAGGAAATTGGCTCTCAGTGATAGTTTATAGTTCTTAGTAGCCCACAACTTGTTTTTCAACCATAATTTTCTTTAAAAGTCAAACTCAACTGACCAAGGTGGTTTCCACAAGCACATACTCACTGCAGGCCTTTATGCCCGGGAGACTCTGCATAGCAGCTGTCCAGGGACATCAACATGAAGCCAACCACCATTATTGTTATTTAACAGAGTTAAGGGCATAAAGTGGAAGTTTTTGAAAATCACCTACTTCCCAGAATAAAATGATTAAAATTTCCTATGAAAATGACCTAAACTGTAATCAGCTGTTTCACTAATTTCCAGTCCCTCCCTGGAAGGATACTCTAAATTTTTTACATGTCATTTTACAACAATTTTGTAAGTTAAAAAAACCATTAAAAAAAAAAAAAAGACTTATTCTTTCATTCTGGGAGAAAGGCCAGAGGGCCTTAAACTGCAAGGCTACTTAAATAACTGTATGTACCTTTCCTCAACTCCTGCAAACCTGCAGGATTACAACTGTTAACAGTATCAAGTGGTCAGCTTCTAGAAGCTCCAGGTCCTAGAATATGAACTTAATTTCCAATACAATAGGATATGTGCTACAATAACATCTAGCACATATCCTAAGTGAATCTTTTATAGAAGTCTTTCCTCTATCACTTTAACAATTCTAAAAGTTATTAATGACAGTATCTTATTAGAACTGTTTCTAGAGTCAAATTTTTAAGTTTTGATTACTTAAAAAACAGAATACAGTTATTTATCGCTCTCCGTTAAACCTCTGGGCCATAACTTCAGGATTCATGTGGATGAGTGGGTCTTCATGCTTGCAAATATGACCAATAATTTTGAATGGTATTTTATAATAAGAACACTACACCCAATATAATGATATGTCACTGCAATGAGGCTAGCCTATGAACTTCTTCAGGTTCAGTGAGATTTTTGCATCCCTAGAATTTCATCTTAACGGGGCCCTTTAGAAATCATTATAATATCAGTCCTTTTCCATTACAAGACTCAGTTCTCTTACTAGGTAAGACCATCAGCACTCAGGAGAAAGGTTCAATCTACCCACAGATCCTAAGCCAGGTCCTAACAAAACCTGAGGACTTGGGAAGAACACTAATAAATGGTAATGATGGCATGTTAACAACTTTTCAGTGAATCAAGAGGTCGTGGAGATGGGCAACAACTGTGATTAAGAGAAACAGTCCCTCTAACGTGAAGCAATACTTAGGTCTGAGTATTTTATTCCCTACTTTGGGGGGAATGATATAGATAATTGGGAGCAAGTTCAGTACAAAATAACTCATGTTCCACTGAAGTCACAACTTTCTAGCTAACCTGTCAAGGCTGAATTAATTGGGATATTTAATGCCAATGAGAGAAGAGCTTGGTTCTAGAAATTTTTTTCAGAAAAGGAAAGAAGTGGTAAGTAGCTGAAAGAGCTGATCTTCAAGTGTGATGATGAAAACTGACAGCCTTTATGTGCAAAGGGTTTATTTTTTTTCTTAAACAAATAGTGTGTTAGTGTTTGGGGAATAAAAAAAAGAAGCATGCCACTGGGCCTCCACACTTACTAGATTACTCCTCCTTACACACTTTATATGATCAGCTCTTCTTTTTTTTAGGTTTTTTTGAGACAGGGTCTCGCTTTGTGGTTCAGGCTGGCCCTCAGCTCAGCCTCAAACTCACATCACAGCAATCCTCCTGCCTCTGCCTCCCGAGTGCTGGGATTACAGGCGTGAGCCACCACGCCCGGCACTGTGGTATGTGGTACTGGTTGCTGCTGGGTGTGGGTCTCCACACCCAATATTGTTATGTGGTTACCGGGGAATCGAACCCGGGTCCTTGCACTTGCAAGACAGGCGCCGGAACCACTGAGCTAACTCCCCGGCCCAGCTCTTCATTTTTTAAATGAGGAACAGCATGTGGATTTTTCTTATGATCTGTTATGAACGCAGGGAGGCAAAGGCACAGGAACAACTCCAATCAGTTCCACCATGCTCTGGACTTTAATCGGCTTTAATGGGCCTGCAGCTCTGAGCACAAAGACAGACACATACAAACACCCACAATTAGCCGGGGGAGGGACCTGAGCTCTATTGAGACGGTGCAGCTCATATTTCATACTGACTGACACTTCCTCCCGTGGCCTTATGCATAATAAAGTCTTCAGAACAGACCTGGGAAATCACTAATGCCTGACTGTGGCGCCACAAAAGCAGTCAGCCACTGGTGGTTCAGAACCTCATGCTCATGGCTAGCAGGTTAAACAGGTCCTTGGTTTCACTTATTCTTCTCAGCCTGTGTTTGAGGGAACATCTCTGACTGCACGCAGCAACTCCACCTAAGGTAGCAATGGGAAAAGAGAAAATTGAATCCGCAAACTTGACAGTGGAAGTGGAAGAGATCTGGTAATTGAATCTACTTGCTGAAACCAGGTTTGAGAATTATTATTACGACTGAAGTTCTATCCAAAATTCAGTCACTAAGGCTAGCCAAAAGTGGGCTACTTAAAACTTGTTCTGTTCGATTTTACTAAATTAGCAAATTAAATGTATGCAGACTATAAAACATAACCCATTTAAAAAGTATTGCAATTTGCTACTTGAAAGAACTGCTTTTTTTTTTATTAAACTGAATTCTCGTATAAAGGAATAATTGCCCTACTCTCAATTCTGAAGCACCAAGTAACTATGTAAGAATTTCACTATGAAAACGCTCAAAGTGTAACACATACTTAAAGCTCTGAGATGCACTGAGAAAGTATTTCAAAATTAGGTGAGGATCATGATATAAAGTATAAGCATCTGGCAGAAAACATCTAAAAGAATGAAAATATTATATTCTTTTTAAAAATGAACATGTTTGCTTTGTATCAAAAGTATTTTTCCATCTTCCTCTATCAAGTTAGCCTGAAATTTTATTCTATATTGCTAATCAATCTTTTTTCTTTTCCTCCACTACATGTAATCCCTTAAAACTCTGGGGTATCACACACACTTCTGACACTGATGTGTGTTTTCTTCTGGATGGCTGGGTTTGCTTAATGCATATATCAAGTATCAAACTGATCTGCATTGGTGACTAGTGGGATAAAAGACCTCATATAAAGATTTGCTCATAAAAAGGTTATGGGGGCAGACCTAAGGAAAGTCTAAACTAACCAGATTTTAAATGCATGAGCAGAAAATGTTAAGGGTCACGGTAATGCCTGTTGATGCTTCACTAATATGATCAGGCTACAACTGAGCAGACAAGGAAGCTCAAGGCTGTCATGTCACTCTCTGTAGCTGGCTGCTTGACATGTGTGAGTTATCAACAAAGCTAAAAATCATGCAGGGTACAGGAACTGGCAAAATGAGCCTGTTTTCTACCATCACATATTTCATTGAGCCCAAATTTTCAGAGAACAAGTCATCTTCTGAAATACTGTCAACAAAGGAAACGGAGGGCTTCTTGTTGGTGCTCTGAATTCTGTTTACTAATCTGCTCATGATGACTTTAATTTCTAATTAAGAAAAATTCTATTCATCAGCATCAACTGGCACAATTTAAAGAGAATCAATTCAAATCGTAAAAGAGGCAATAGTTTTCCTTTAGATATTTGATTGTATTTAAAAACTAGTAATAGAAAACACTTGCCAAATTCGTTTAGACTCTGACTGAGACACACATATGTGATCTTCTAATTTACAGCTTGCATGTACAGATGTTCACACTTAGTAAAAGGGCTTCTTAATAGCTTTTTTAAAATTAAAAGTGTGTTGATAATAGGTGTTTTAAACATATCCAAACAACACAGCTAAACTGACAAATGCCTGTCTCCTGCCTTACCCTG
The DNA here is from genome assembly GCA_004026965.1 of Petromus typicus. Lineage (NCBI taxonomy): Eukaryota > Metazoa > Chordata > Mammalia > Rodentia > Petromuridae > Petromus > Petromus typicus. The sequence goes on from PVIR01004639.1 coordinate 60,381, forward strand.
TCTCATACTACAGCATGAGGACAGAAAAGGCTACAGGACTCAGCCCACATACACAGGGTAACTGTTACCTCCAGAACATCCGAATGGAATCTTCCATTAATTTCTCTTTCTGTGATGTGTTTCCAACTAGAAAATGTGAGATCGCTACAAGCCCTGTGCAGCTGAGAGCGGAACCGCACGGCCCTGCTCGCTGCCTGCAGTCTTTCCCTCCTCAGAACTTTGAACCCTGTCCAGCTTTGACACACTGCCTCTTCACTTAATAACTATCAAGTTTCCCCTTGTCTCCTGTCTACTTTTCTGTGAGGCAATTGCGCACTCAGCACCCCGAGATAATAACACACATCTATAAGATAAAAGCAATGGCATTAATGTGATTGTCCGCCTCCCTCTCTTTAGCCTAATCTTTTTTTCCTTCAGTTTTGACTGCCTGGGTGATACCTGTTTCTGTCTCCTCTGATCCTACGACAGGTTTTCCGCTGACAAGGGTTTTGCCTGACAGAGATTCTGCAGACAAGAACATAATAAAATATGAAGAACTGCTTGTCAGAGTTTCTGCCAATGCTCACATGAAATAAAGGAAAAAAAAGTCTTTTTTTTTTAAAGGGCCTTGTGATGGTCGCTTTTGGCATGTCAGGAAAAAGAACTCCCTCGCCAAATACTCCAGGCCAAACTGGTGCTTTATTTTATGTTAGAGTTTGATTTGTTTTTTAATTTTTACTGATAGCGGAAAACACGATTAGCCAGAAGTGGAGAGGGGTGAATTTCTTATCCTCAGATTTTTGCTGGCGAAGAAGTATAGAACAAAAGCAGAAGGTATTTCACTCGAGACTGCATCTTCTGAATACAACAAAAATACCGACATCTGCTACTAATCAAGTGAATTCTACTTCTTTAAAATACTTCCCAGTTACAATATAAAACTTCCCACCTATCTTTCACTTATTTTTTCTGAGTACTTGGAGGGAAACAACAAAAAATAAAATAGCGTAGAGACTTTAAAAGAGGAATAGATAAGAAGGATTAAAAACAAGGAGTCTATAGGCTGTGCTTACAATCTTTAAATGAGAAGAGACTGCTAGGAAAAAACAAGCAATTAGAAACAAGATTTACAGATGAACCAGTTTTCACAATCCATTGTCCCATGTACTATATGGGAGACGTTGGCCTAGATACCTGAACTGCCACCTGGGGCGGACTTCTGGAGCTCCCCAAGTAGTGCCCGGGCAGCATCATGCAGAAAGTGCCTCGGGTCTCAGCAGAGTACACTGAGGAGCAGACAGTGAGGACCATCTCACTGCTCTCGGGGCAAAAGGCTGAGTACATGAGTCCCTCCTCCCCTTCCTCCTCCACCGCCTCCTCCTCAGGGAACTGGGTCCAGGAAAGAGCGGATGGACTGATACCACAGCAGGCATCAAAGCAGGGAAAGCGGGCAAAGGGTCTGCGGTTCCAAGGAGGGAAGAGCCTGCGCTGGCGCTTCAGGAGTCCGGCACCAGTGCTGCCCACTCACTCTGTCATCAAACCACTTAAAACTGAGCTTTAGTTTTCCAAACATATTACCTCATACCTACAGTCCACAACAGCCATGTCTACATGAAATATACTTCAAGATAGTTAACTATGTTAGGGTCACTGAACAACTAAACAATGACAGTAATTTATTAGCCAATGTTTCATCTCATAAAATACATAGGTACTATTGATACCTATCATTACTGATAAAAGAGCAGATTCACTTTTTTTTTCAGACAGGGTCTCACTATGTAGCTCAGGCTAATCTTGAACTTCTGGTACTTTTTCTGCCTCAGCCTTCTGTGTGCAACCTAGAAGCAATTCTTAATGACAATTTTAAGTTTTTAAAAAATGACACTTCAAAAGCGAGCATATAGGGCCTGGGATTTAGCTCAGTGGTTCCGGCGCCTGTCTTGCAAGTGCAAGGATCCGGGTTCGATACCCTGGTAACCACATACCATACTGGGTGTGGAGACTCACACCCAGCAGCAACCAGTACCACATACCACAGTGCTGGGCGGGGTGGCTCACGTTTATAATCCCAGCACTCCCAGCACTTGGGAGGCAGAGGCAGGAGGATTGCTGTGATGTGAGTTTGAGGCTGAGCTCAGGGCCAGCCTGAACTACAAAGCGAGATCCTGTCTCAAAAAACCTTAAAAAAAAAAGTGAGCATATACTTTATATTTATAGCAAATCTCAATTTAGCCAGCTACATACAGCTCAAAAGTCCCAATGGCAATGTCCTAATGATGGTGTTTAGCCAGGTCTAGAGTTTTAAGCTCAGTTTAAGGCCTGATTTCCACTGTCCCCTTAGCTGAATGGGTTGCATCTAGCTGTCCACCAGCACATGACTGAGCAGCAGGCTGAGAAGTGCAGATCAGTGTGCATCAGCACCCGGGCCGAGGCCCCGCGGGGAGAAGACCGTGACTGCTGTCCAGCAGACACTGCTCCCGCGTCTCTCTGCCGTGCTGCAGTTACACACTTACCAACATCAGATTAATCCAAGAAGCATTTGCGAAGGAACAGGCATCTATGCAGCAAAGGCAAAAAATGGCTTACATTCCAAGAAGAGAGAAATTCCATTTTGACACCTATGAAACTTATCAAGACAGCTCTAGTCCTCCGAGTCAGCCTTTAGCTCCAGATTTGAAAGGAATTCCAAGTAAACTGTATCAATTGCTTCCATCCAATACATGTAAATAAAATTTCTAAAATCAGTGTTTCAAAAAAAAAAAAAAAACCTGGTTTAAACAAATGATGCACAGTAACACTCTGGGGTTTTTGGAAGACAAGTCAGTGTTTTCTCTGAAGTGATTCAAGTACTTCCTCCAGTGCGCTCTCAACTCAGTAAAGGAAGAAGCAGCCATCACTCCTAACACAACAGAGCAGGAAGCATGGCGGAGAGAGCCACCGTGGCGCTGCGGAGGCACGCCAGGGCCTCGTGACCAGCCGGACGTCCTACTTTATCTAAACAGTGTGTCCTGAAGAAGATGAGAAGACTGAGGGTTGTTCATTTATCACCCTTCAATTTGTGTTCTGCTTAACCTGGTGAACTCTAGTTAATTAAGATGTTCCTATAAACAATTAAGCTTCCTGTAGAATCGTTAGCAAGATATAAAAATTTATGATGTAATAAAATGCAGTAAAATGATAAAGTAGTGAGCCCATCAAAGCATTTCACACGCAAAAAGATAGGTGGGGCAATGGGAAAAAACCTTAACTCGTTCTAAAATTCATCTGTATCCTGTTTTTGGTTTTTCATTAGGTAAGTATCCCCACGATTCATTTTAATTGGTTCATCCTTCTCACCACAGGACTTCTGGGAGAAAGGACCCCTTGCTTCTGTTCAAGTGGGGGCTCAGCCGACACGTCGGTGCACACGAAGGTACGGAACTGTTGCACCTTTGCTAGAGACACAACCACCCTGGATCCTACGGCCCGGACAACCAGCAGCACAGCTCTGTGGGCAGCGAACCCCTGGGGAGGGCAAGCAGCCCTTCCAGACTGAAGTTAGACTAGGTATCGCAAATGTCCTTCAATATAACTCAGTTCATAATTTTAGCAGCTACATATTTCTGCTAGAACATATGGCTTGCCCCTTTCATTTAATTCTCCGTCAAACTGCACTGTGATACTGAGGCACGTTCCTACTCTACCTGGACCAATTGTCACCCTAAACCTGCTCCTGACCCTAAGGCTCTGAAAAGCCATTAGCCGGCCTACACCCCACTTACAGCTCAACTATGCTGAAAACACATCTGTCCTGTCCACAGGGTGAAGTTTCGCTTTTCCCAGTTTACTGGTAACAGCAACTAACAGTGTTTCCCCTGTGCAGGGTCTGCACTGTGTCATTTGACCTTAGAGCCCAGTGAGCTAGGAGTGGTCCTCACACATTCCACAGACGACCATGAGTCCCGAAATCTGGGAAAAGCTTTCCAGCTGCAGGCGCTAGGGCTGTGTGGGGTGAGCCTGCAGTCTCACGCACAGCCAAGGTCCCCACTTATTTTCTACCTCTCTTCTTCCTTTCACCTAAAGCTTTTTAAAAAAAAATCCTTTTATCTATTCCTCTTTTAAAATCTCTACTCTTAGTTTTTGCTGTTTCCCTCTGAGTACTGAGCTGCGTGTATCTCAACCTCAAGATCCACCCAAGAACCGCCACTCCAGAGGACAAGCACTGGTTCCACATCCGAAGCCTAGACTTGCAGGTCCACTTTCTGCCTGTCCTCCAATCACCTGCAGCCAGAAAAATACCTGGGGAGTGGACAGGCAGAAAGCCCAGGCTCTAAAGGGGAGGCACTGTTTACACTGCGCTGCAAGAAAATTTAGGGAGTTGCAAGCATCACCCCGAAGACGGGCAGACTGAAGAACACGGAAGTCCTAGGACAGTTAATGCCAGAATCAGGCACAATCGCCGGCATGCTGAGGCTGTCCTCCGGCACAGCTTATTGGCCTGATCAAGGAGCAGAGGCAGAAGAGGGCACTGAGCCCCCAGGTCAGGCAAAACCAGCTTCTGTGGCAGCAGGAAATGGCCTTGTTTTTACTCTCTCAAATGCAAACAGACAGAGAAATGTGCAAGGACTTGGCTCACAGAGAGCTCAGAACCAGCACCTCACCAGAGCTGGGGGTGAGCTTACAGATGGGTTCTCGAACCAGCAGGGAACTTTGCAGGAGTCACAGCCACGTTTCAATATCACTGTCTGGAAAAAATCTGGGCCGTGGAAAGACTTCTTTTGGAGAGGCGTCCTGGACAGAACCTCACTGTGCAGTTCACACTGCCCTGAACTCTCGATGCAGCCTCCGTCTGCACCACGCTGTGTGTGGCACGCACCACCACCCCTCACCGGAAAGACTTCCTTTAGGCAGATGCTGTGTGAGCTCTGCTTTCTTCCGGACCAGTGGATCGATGGAAGGGGACTGTGTTGCTTCCATTCATGGATCTTTGGCCGAGGCCGGAAGCATCTTCCAGAAGGATGAGTTTCTATCTCTGCCACTGCTAAGCAGACACTGAGTTCCCTGTGCCAAGATGTACCCAAACCAGCACTTGGGCTGCTAGGTCCATCAAATGCTGCACATCCCACTGGAAACACTTCCTACCAAAGCAAAGATTCATTCTTAATGGGATCACCTTCAGCTCAGTAAACGGAGGCCAGAGCTTTGGCTGAAGGTCAGTGCCTGGGCACATTAACTTCATCTATTCTTATCCTCCCCAGGTCTCTATAGACAAACTTCCAGATTATCCTAAGGGTGGTGCTGTTGTTGAGTCTTTCAAAATAAGCGTGATGTCACAGAAATGTCACATTTGCCCGCTTGTGTCACTCTTTCCATTTGGGAAGGGAAGGGGAGAAGGTCAGAGAAGAAAACAGGATTGGAATGCTGACTGCTGGTTTGTGGAATGAAGCCAGGGAAGGTGCTAGAGGCACAAACTGAGGACAAACTACGGACTGGGACAAAGAATAAAGCCATGTGACCTCTCACAGCATAAGATGAAAAATTCCTGGTTCCGGACCTGCTCTGCCTGAGTCCTTACGAGGTACTATGACTCCAAGAGCATGGGAGAACTTATAAACAGAACAGAGATCTGTGGATTCTAAACGCAGGACTGATGGAACTGAAGTTCTTTGATTAGAGGATGCTCATAACTGACAGTCCTGATTTGGCATGTCATCATGGAAACTGGGTCCTAGCAAGACTTTATTTTACAGTATAAGCTTGCCATATAGCAAATAAAAATACAGTATGTTTAGCTAAATTTGCATAGTATATAACCATTTAAAAATCATTAACTATCCGAAAATTCAAACTTGATGGGGTATTTACATCTTCCTTTTGTGTGAGGGTTTCTATGAATATTTGGGGCCTGGTAAGATAGCACTAGTAAAACCTGAGAATCGAAATTCAACAATGCTAGGGGAGCAGAGACTGAATATTACTTCTAATAAATTACAGAAAAGGATTGGAATTAATGACTAATAGGAATATTAAGTCTTACAGCACGTGAATCTAATTAGTATACGGCACTAAATTAACTTTCCACCCTTCACTATTTTCTGTGGCAAATCACCAAAGGTTACCTGGGGACAAGAAAGATATGATTTAATAGGTGTGTGCTTGCTGATGACCACAAGATGCAGAACAAGCCTGTTCACTTCAGTTTTTATGGAAAAGTCCAGACAAACTATGGGCAGCAAAATGCTGGCTTGATGAGCAAATAATTAAAGTGATAATGTAAGACTATCTTTTCCTTCAATGAACTGCAAGTAGTGAAAGGAAATCACGTTTATGGAACACAATAAAGAAAAGTTCTCAAGAACTCTAGCTCAGTGCGCATTCTTGCAAGAAGATATGGGCCAAAAATAGCACTCTGGACCCCTTCAGATCACCTGGGGTGAATGGGAAGTCTATGATTCACAAAGCTCGCTGGAGGGACACATTTTTTAAAGGTCAAAATAATCTATAAAGAAAATAATGTGTACTAAACAAGTGCAGTTGTGTTCATTAAACTATGTGATAAATTTTAAATATATCAATTCTTGTATTCTTTGCAAATGCTTACCTCATGTACCTGACTTACCTAACTACAGCAGAGTTGGTTTGTTATAGTTTGGGAGAGGCAGGAGGAAAAAGGAGGTACTTTTAACAATTTGGTTTCATCAGAAGTTAAAATTACTGATGTAGTAAATAGGAAAAAATGCTAAATAAACTAATTTCTAAAATCTGTTCACCTCTTTTATCAAATAGAAAAATATATATCACCATGCTCACAATTTTCCAGTTGTTTTGGCTGATCAATAATATTTCCTAAAACCATTTAGAATTTAGCTTACGTTTTTAGTTACACTGTTTTATTTACCTTCAGTTTAGTGGTTAAAAAGAAAGGCTCCACATGGATTCTGGGCATTAAATTAAGTCCCAGACAATAAACAGTAAGAGTGGGTTAGGTAGAGCGGTCAGAACTTCCAGTTTTTCAAAACGCCATGTCATCATGGCAGCTCTGCTCAGCAAGACTTTTAGGTAAGCAGAGATTTCTGTGTTGTGAGTAGGAAACACCAGCCCCTCAGCTCATCCCAGTCTTCCATCGCTGGACATACAGAACCCAGGCTAACTTCTAAGATGACAGAAAGTTGGACTGAAGTTTCAGTTCTGTGAGAGGTAAAATTACAGCTCTAGTATGGGGAGAAAGAGTTAAAAAACTGAATTTTTCTAATAAAAACATCACCAAGAAAGAAGCCCAGTGATGCATGGATCCTGGTATCTTACTTCAGTACTTTGGAACTAAAAACTGTTGAATTTAAAAATGTTTCCCTTCTCAAACTCCAAGTTACAACCCTAAGGAAAAACAAAGGCAGAGGAGGCCAGCGGGGGAGCAAACCAAATGGTGGCATGCTGGAGTCTGTTATCCAAGAATTTGAACAGAGATGAGACATCATTAAAAACTGTAAGCTCACCAGATTTTTTTATGGATAAGTATGGACACTATATACCAAAAATTAAATAAAATTATATTCAATAAACTATATATACAACAGAGACCAATAAATTTCTAAAACATTTTTAGAAAAAAAACACCTGATATGGGCATTTGGTTAAGTTTAAGCAGCCATTATCAAGTTTTTAAACAGCACAGGAACAGGTAGAATGTACTTAGTTCTGCCCCACATTTCTTACTGCCATTTCACACACACTTCCAGAGGGGAAAAAAAATCACACAGAAGGAAAACCAAGTCGCTTCCTTTGTCCCACACACACTGCATTGTGAAGGCAGCCAGGGAGACGGAGCAGGGTAACTGCAGAGGACATCTCAGGACTTCTGTGCAGGGCAGGGAATGAAGCCACAGGCTGAAACGCTGATGGCGAACATGTGGGCTCTCTCACGCTGCTGCCAGCGTCCTGTCCTGCCTGTGTTAACAAGCAGGAACAGTGGCCTGCATGCTCTGAATGATGTACAGATATGTTTCTGTTGTGAGGGTGAAGAAAGAGGCCAAGATACTAACTATGAGCAGAAGAACTATAATTTTGCTTAGATCTGAGACACCCCAAACTAATATCCTAGAACCCAGATATCTAATGACATAGTAAGAAAAGCAATCTGGTGTAACAGAAATAATCTTACTGTAAATTGGGTGAAAAATCACATGTAAAAAGATACTTCAAAACAATCACTGGCCACAGATAATGTATGTTGTTCAGGAAGGAAGAAGCACTGCACTGGTCTTCATTATACTGCTAACAAAGACACAGGGAAGTTGGACAGATGGAACAAACTTCAGCAGCAAAGTCAATCTTATACTCACAAGACTCCCAAAGTAGATAGATGGCATTAATATAAGATGGCTTTGAGGAAAAATGAGTACATAAATGGAAAACCCTTCTTTTTGTTTAAAGATTAATCCCTTTACTCTTCAGTTATTGTCCTCTTAGTTATTTTTAACACGAAATATTTATGAAAGACTTTATACATGGTTCATGGTCACTGTGACTTTGAAGATCATCCAGAGTCCTTCAGAACATCCAGACAGCAGAGCAGATGAGGTCACATCATCATGTTTTCATCTGACAAAAACTGGTGAAACATTTTGAATCAATCCAGGACACTTGAGGCAGCCATTAAAGTGCAACTAAAGACAGGCACACAAGAGGATTCCAGAACGGCTTCAGAAAGTGGCGACAACGATGGGCTAAGTGTATCGCGCACGATGGAGACTGATTTGAGGGCACTGAAGGCAATGTATGTTCCATTGTAACAAATTTCACTTAAACACCCTGTATCTTTTGGTCAGCCCTTACATATCCTCAGTGCTAAAGTATGCATTGATCACAGTTTACTGATCAGAGTACCATCTCAACGCACAAGAGATCGTGGGTGCCGGACTCCCTACAGTCCATGACCAACTCCCCAAGATGGGCTGTGACAATAAACTCCACCCATGATCAGGAAAGTCCATACTATCCCTCATGGCAAGGAGTGTCCCTGGAGAATGTTTTGGGCTGATGAACCATATTCCACACCGTTCCCCCCAAATTCATAGGTGAAGCTAACACCTTGTGGAGCTCAAAGTGTGCCCCATCCCATGGTCGTCCTTCTAAGAATACGGGTCGGGGATGTGTAAGAAGGTGCCCCAAGTGTGCACCCCAAGGAGAAGGTGAGCATAGGGTGGCTGCCTGAAAAGCACAAGGTCTCAGAATGGAACTGACCTGCTGAGAACTTGACCTTGGAATTCTAACATTCAGAACTGTGAGAAGAATGTCTTCTGCTGTTAAGTCACACAGTCTGGAGCATTCCGCCATAGAAGGCCTAGCAAGCAAATACCACAGGAAAGAAGAAACCATCCAACAAAGTAACACACACAGACTGAACAGCTCAAAGCCATGGCTGTGTTTTTCAAGATGCACTGAGACTTGCTATGGAATTGTCCTTGTTAATAACGCGCTATGGACTTGTCCTCGTTAATAAAGCAAGTCCAGCCGCACCTTGAAGGATTACGGGACCGCGGCAATGCTGTCCACGCATCCCCTTCCCAGCTCTCCATCTCTCATTCACAGAATCACAGCTGGGAAGTCCCTGTAGCACCAACACACATGCCTTAACAAGCAAGGTGCATGATAAACTAAAAGCATTCAAAGCATGGCCCAGTGTTATTACCTCAAAACTGGCTAGAATAACATGACATTTATAAAAAATACAACCCACTGGATGTTTGGCACTGCTTGGGAATGAAGAATATGCCCACTTAAGAGCCAATGCCCCAGGCTGTCAAAAACTCTCCAGCCAGGTTTTTATTTTTGGTAAATATTACCTATCTTTTTAAACTGTACAGTCCAGGAGGTAAAAATAAAAAGAAAAAGGAAAAAAATGTACAAGGTCTGCTTCCTTCAAATCTCCATTTGCCTAAACATAACAAACATAAACCAATCACAAGAAAGTGTAAAATTCTTGGTCAAGGCCCAGTGCATCTGACACACTGCCTCACACTCGGCCCCTTGTTTGGGCTACCCCCGCCCATGACACCCACACGGAGCCACGCTCTCAGGGGGACCACGTCTTTTCCAGTGCATGCTAGAAGGAGGTGTTTCAAGACAGCGCCTTCAGATATGACCAGGTGACCTTCCTGTCTACTTCTCACCCACCTTGCAACACACAGAATTTAACATCTAGAAGGATGAACCCAGACCCGACATGAATGACAAGGGTGCTAGTCACAGGGCCTCTAAGCCAGGTGGACTTGCTGGCTCCCCTCCGAGGACCAGGGCCTAAAAGACCAACTGTGGTGTCTCTGAGTTTCCATCATCAAGCCTGGTGCTGCTGTGCGCAGGAGGAACTCGCGGCCCAACTGTTCCATCCATATCGCAGCCTTCTGAGCGGAGCTATCGACTCTGAAGCGGAGCATGTGCTGTCTGAGAGCCTCGGGCCAGACAGCACCCTCGGAGCACAGCGGACCACGCTGCTCCAGGCCAGCGGCTGTTCTGAAAACACACACATTCACACAAACGTAACGAGACCGGGAAGAGGAGCCCAGCTTTCCTCACCATGTGCCACCCAGCCATGTTTACACTGATCGCAAGTCCTCAGGTTAATCTTCCCCGGCTGAAAACATTCACACGTGCAATTGACCAGTGTGCATCGGATGGCCTGCAAAATAAAGGAGGAGAGAAGGGTCAGCGTCTGCAGGAAGCCACTGCATCTCCCCGCTTTTCTTAATGAATAATCCCCATTTGTACTTTGAAAAGCTTTAGGGTAGTACAGGCCTGGAGAATTTTGAAAATAAATTTTGCCATCAAAATCTCTTATACAAAAGACCAGAAAGTTCAATATTAACATAATATTTTAAGTCATGTTAACTTTTAAACTAGAAATGCAGACCAAGTCGAATTAGAATAAAGGATTACGTATCTCATGAGGTACACATCTATAATACCAAAGAAAAAATAATATATATTATATTATATGCATAATATATCTTTCCATTTTTATCTGTTTCCTAGTAACACAGAGAAAAATATATCCTAAGATAATATTCAAGTTTATGTTTGTGAAAGTAGAACATGGCACACAAAACACACTGAACAGTACTTTCCTTGTGCTGAACTTCAGTTACATTTTGAAAAATATTCTTATTGACCTTTAAGACCTAACATTTCTATTATTATTTATCATTCTCCAATTCCTTGGAATTTTAAGAATATATTTTCATTCTTAAATTGAAAAATATGAACATTCTTCCTATTTTAATGGTAATATAAGAAAATGAGTTTAAATTTGATTTTATAGCAGATGTAATACAGGGAAAGCCATTTATGCAAACTTTTCTACCTGGAATAGTATAATTGTATCCTAGAAAACTAAAACACACATTCAAGAAATTTTTGCTTCCTATAATAAGCACAGTACTTCAAAAAATATTACCTCATCATTTTATACTATAAAGTGAATCCACAGAAGATTAGCATAAATGGAGTGTAACTTTTTTGAATAAAAAACCCTATGCTTAAGAATTGTGCTAAAGCTGACCTGTGCTCCCAGATCAGACTTAAAAATTTACCTCATACATTTAGCAGTAATTTGCATGCTAATTCTGAAGACAAAAGGGATCTGGTCTGATCATTCGCAGATTAACAATCTACTGTAACTCCTGACATGCCAGGATGAGATTTCTGTACAGACTGGGGCGACCAATGATCCCTGTTTTGGCAGTGGGGCGTAGGATGTAGCTGTGGACCAAAACCACGTATCCCCTTCTGTGGCTCTGTTCCTGAAAGCCACACTCCCTCACACGTGCCAGGCACCCACATTCTGGGAACTGTTCAGGTTTTTACACAAACCAAGGCACTTCCGATGCTGTTAACAGGACAGACCCTGTTTACAGAGCCTATGACTGAACAAACAGGCTTCTACTGGTCCTCGTGTTCCGGATCAGGCAAGATTAAAGGATCGTCACCCAATGAACATTAACCCACAGATGCTTGTTTTATTTTAGACATTCAGAGTTCTCACTGGGCACTCCTTCCTTCCTTCATTTCCATCCCTAATTTTCTCCTCTGTTTACCTCAAGGGAAAAATTCAATAACGCAATCTGTCTGATATGTCGGGGATATTCTTCCAATGTCAGCTGTCCAACTTTTCAGGAACCAGAATGTAAAATTTTACTGTATGAATCAGTGATCAGAGAATACATATAAGAGGATATAATTCTTCTGGAAGTTATTTCAATGTCAACAGTTGACTAACTAAGCAAGATATCAGAATGTCCCAATCTGGAAGTAGTTCCTCTAGGTAACATGTTCATTAGCTAATGAACTCACCACTTTTGCGCTGTGACCACAATGAAGAGTTTAAAATACAGAGTTTTCATTAAAAAACAAGTCACTTTACAAAATACCTAATTGTAAATTCAGATATGGGAACATTAACCTTAAAATATCTGAAGTGAAATAATGAAAATGTAAATAAATGGCTTTTCAAAGAACTGTTTTACTGCAATCAAGAAACAATGAAAATAAATGATCTTTTAGGGTACATACACAGAACTTCAATCATTAATTTGATAATATTACTTTACAAAAAGTCCCACTTATTATCACGTTTAAAGCACAGCTTCAATATATGCACATTCAACACGAGAACATTTCAATATCTGCCATTTTGCAGATGTTGGCTAGGCAATTTACAAACATTAGTTGTGGCAATTTACAAACATTAGCTGTGTCCTCAGAAAATATCAAAAGTGATCATACTATTATTCCTTTTATTTTACAGCTCATGAAACTGAGATAGAAATAAACTACCAGGAAAGTAACAGGTACAGTACTGGTATGTGTGAGCCCTCCACCCCTCTAGGAACCGTGACTTACCCCCACTTACAGAGAAGCATTTGTGGGGCAAAATGTTCATTCACATGAAAGTGATCACATTAAGGTGATCTATCCTTCTCTTTCCTGTCTTCCATTCTTACTGCTACTAGTGCTATTTCTAGACCAGTGTGGCTCCTAACAAATTTCTCATTTCTTTATCCAAAAAAGTACACTCTTCTCAGCTTCACACATGTGAGAGGGTCTCTGCTTTACTAAGGTCTCTGTGGGGTCTCTGCTTTACTAAGGTCACTTTTGTCCTCTCGTGGGATTTTTCCTAGATAGCAAAAAACAATGGAGGGCAGTCCTCACTGGTCTGACAGCAAATCCAGCCTATCTCCAGCCCACGGCAAGCTGTCCACTGGCGCCTTCACCACCGCTGCATTGCCTATTCCACCCTGACGCAGCACCGCCCACTGCCAGGGGCACTGCCCTAGGCTCCCATTCAAGAAGCCTTCTACCAGCTTCAAAATGATCCCTTGCAGCACTTGTCACAGCTCCTGAATACTGTATTTATCCGTGTGATTCTGTGATTTGTGACTGCTTGCCTCTAAAGTTTAACAGCCAAGAGGACAAAACAATACTCTGCGGCACTTACAATGTGTACAAATAACAGGTGCTCAACAGGCCCTGGAAGAGACAGAGTACTTCCCCCAGTCAGCTCTCGCACTGCGTGTGTCTTGAGAAGACAGGAGTGAAATGCTGAATATTACGCACTGGTACCTGCCTGCAGATGAATGCTCGATAAACAACAACCACTCGTGGGTTTAAGAAACTACACATGCTGTATTTGAATGATTTTTTTCCCCCTTTTGATTTCTGCCCAATGTATTAAGCTTTTTTCTAATATGCAGTAAAAATACTTCACACACATTCAGTATTAATGAATAAATGAATGTTTTGACACACATAATACCATTATTCATATTACAATACTCTAAGGGAATACCAAGATGAGTATTTGTGTTTTAAGTCTTTTAAATGTTAAAGTGGACAGGAAAGAAAATCCCAATTATTACTCTGATTTCTTCTACTGCCTTTGGAAAATAAACAAAACATACAGTTAATAAAGTTAAACTCTAAGTGCTCATATTAACTGTCCATCTGAGGTCCGCGTGGTGGTGCACAGCTCCCAAGGGTGCTCCGGCGTGGGATCAGCAGAGCCCGAGCTCAAGGCTCGCCTGCGCGACACAGGGAGCCCATGTGTTTTAAAAAAGTACATATAACATACGCAGGATAATTTAGTTCATAAAAATTAAAGTCCCGTCAGTAATACTTTTACATAGGAATATTAAATAAAAGCACATCTGCAAGTATTTTGGACAAATTCCATCTAATCAAATAATGGATTCTCTTATCTCTAAAACTGAACTCTCTCTAGCTTCCGCACACCCACAACTGATTCGGATGCTCTAACTATATGCGAACTGAACATCAATCTTCCTATAAAATGACATTTCTAAGGAAAGCACACATTGTTGCTCCAGCAAACGTTGACTGTGCTTCACAAGGACCCACACAGGCTAATTAACACACCCGCTAGCTCTTCCTTGTCTGGAACCATTCATAGAAGTGCCCTGACATGTTACCAAAGGTACAATCAGGCCACGGGACAAACAGAAATATAAAGCACTTTTGCTGAAGTAATAATCACAGTGAGAAGGGAGCTCTAAAAGCTGAAGTCCTTTCAGTTCTGGACTCATCTCTCTACAGCAGTGTACTCACTGGGTACTCTCTCAGAAGGCTCATTAATTCTTGCCACTCTCTCATATGTAACTAAATAGTCTTCAATCTAGTTTCTGCTCATACATTTCTTGGGGAGATAAGAGGCTTTACAATTAGGATTGCAAGATTTTACTTGGAAAATTTGTAAATGCTTAATACTTATACACATAACCCATATTAAAATTAAATTACAGAAAAAAAGCTAATCATTAATATGGCACTCACTGCATCTCTCTAGTTTTTATTATCAACTCAGGTGGCACAATTTAGGTGTGTAAAATAATTGGCTGCAATAATTGTTAATGACAAGGCTGACTTTTCTAATTTTAACAAGAACAAATTTATTTATTAAACAGTATTTCTACTTTCAATGTTACATACAAATTATCATAAATGTGTACAACTGGCAAATGTTCTACAAAGATACAAAATACATGTCTATGTTCTATTTAACTCATGATTTATCCCTGTTCACCTTTGTACACACACACAAACCCCAAGAAAGATAAGCATGGTGTCAAAGGTCAAATGAACCTTTTCACCTGGGAGAAAATTGTTCTTCAAAAACTTCCATCGTGGCTAGTGCAGGGGAGGAATAAAATATTATCTGTAACGAACTTGAAATCTAATTATTGTATTACTGTATTTCAGAACTGCCACAGAACACATAAATTACAAAGTAATAGCACCAAAGCATTCGGATGAAGAAAGTGGCCTTACACGTGAGCATGTAACGCATGCACATTTAAACATCCTGCGAGTGACTTGAAACACAGCCACCGATTTACATAATGGTGAGACCTGCCGGTATAATTTTTAGGAGTTTTTTCTTCTCTTTTCATATGGCTGATAGCTAAACCTAAGTGAAAAGAAACCACTTCAAAAATAAATATTTTAAACTTAAACCAAGATTTAAGATCTATACGTTATTGCCTTTGTAGAAGAAATCAGCTCCCTAAACTGGCCAAGTCACCATGCAGCATAGGCAAAGAAATTCTGCATTTTCCCTGTGCACAAACAACAAAGGCCTGGACATGAGTTTACTTCTGACTGCTATAAGCCACACGACTAAATAAGACATTTACTTGCACTTGGTTCAGAACTCTTATCTGATGAGGGTAACAGAATACGCACTTGCTGTAGTACAGGGTCTGACATTGAAACAGTGTTAAAATGAGGGACTGTCAGTTCAGTTCTACAACATAAAACATGGACCAAAAGATCTATGGTTTTTTCCCATAGCCCTACCCACCCTACCAGCCCCCTATATACATAAAATTTGTTTCCTTTCTTTTTTGTTACAATCTCATCATTTTTCCCCCTTCACCCTATTTTACTTTGAGTATTTTCTATTTCACAATATATAACATACAATTCTAGGACTCATAAGTTGTGTCTTATATTGCTACAAATCCCCATTATGGAGTGCAATCATGATGCATATATGTAATGTACCAATAAAGATTAAAACAAAAAGATCTATGGTTATAAAGGCCTTACCCAAAAGAAGCTTCATCAACAATCTAAAAAGCCTTCAGATTATTTGTTACTAAGGTGGGCACATACTTTGTATTTGTTCAAAGAAAAGCATACATCTGAGCTTCTAAGCAATGCATAGAGACTTTCAAAGAAGTGATTATCAGTAATTATAAAGCTTATGATAAAAGTTAAGGACTCACAACAGCATTAAATTATGATGTAAAAACTACTGTTCAGAAAGTAACACTAATAAATGCAAATGAGAAAGAATGAAGTTACTTAGTCTGCTTAAAACCTTATTCAAAAATTCATACAATAAAAATTATGACAGAAGTTAGGTATTTCATGTGTTGACAAGATAATTAGAAAATAAATTAAGTTTTCAAAAAAGGTTCCTTGCATTTGTCTAATTGTTTTTAAATATCATATGAAGAAGTATGAAAATGCTCATTCTGTTACTTTTATATGCTCTGAATTTTATGGTGTCTTTTCAACAGAAATCATGCTATTCCATCTTTTGACTGCATAAGATCTAAACAGTTGGGCCGCGTGTGAATGCCTTCACTACAAAGGCCAGATACCATGGCTTCAACAGTGCGATAAACAAAAGGCTAGGTAAATCAAAGATGGCCAAACTTCAGCAAAATACTAGGAGGAAAAAGTGATGAGCCAAAAAAATACACGGCTTCAAAATAAACACACCCAAAATAATTGAAAGCAATCCACTCGAGAATGTTGACCTTTGAACACCATTTACTGATAAAAATCAAGAAACTTAAAACCTCACTTTGCATTTCTCTCAAAAAGCACTGACCCTTCATTAACTAAGAAATGGATTTTTAAAATGTGGTATATTCACATAATGGAGTATCATTTGGTCATAAAAAAAGAACTAATATATGATAAAACACACAAGCACCTTCAAAACATTACTCTAAGTTGAAGAAACAAGTTACTAAAGACTCAATAATTCTGTTCATCTGAAATGACTAGAACAGAGCAATGTGACAGAAAATAGATTCATG
>PVIR01004640.1:0-21350 GCA_004026965.1 Petromus typicus
CTTTGAACTTGCCTTATCTCATGGCTTTGCTCCTTGAATACCCTCTGTAAAATAGGGTCCTCCTCTCCCTTTTAGTTAGAAGTTATCTTTCAATCAATTTTTTTCGACTCTTTACCTCCATTGTTCCTAGAATTCATTCTTCATTTTTAGAGAATACAAACTCTTGCTTTGGATATCTAGCAGTTTGGGAGTTGTATCTATTCCTCCATATCAGTGTAAGGGAACTCCTTGATTGATTATTGTTTTAGTTGTTTTTATTGGTAGTGATATACAAGGAATAGAGGAAAAGTGAGACTCCTCCATTTGGTTGCCACTTTCCCTAGGCCTCTAGTATCAGCCCCCTTATCCCAGCCTTCTAGACCACTCTTCACTGCTGATGAGCATGCTCCATTATTTCCCAGGGATGGTGAAGGCTGTTAAGATCTCCCAGAACTTGACACCTTCCTAACGCTGGCCACAGTCTCCTAACTTCTCCCTCTGCCTTCTAGATTGGCTCAGAGTAATAGCTCTTGTAATTATTCTTACCTATTTATTCCTACCCAAGAACTGTCAAATCATTTTGTAAAGCTTGAAGAAACCTTTGAAAAACTCAGGAGAACTTTTGATATTAAGATAGACTGAAGGAGAATCAGTATTTTTATACTATTCAGCTTCACCATCTGAGAACATGGTGTATTGCACTATAGAACTGAACTGTGCAACATGCATGAAGACAGAAATATTTAACTTTCTTTATGTAGGTAATATATTTCTTGTTAGCATTCTATGTGCTTTAGAATTTTTACAGTTTTTATGAATGGAATTTTTTTCTTGTATGTTATAAAATTTTGGCACACAGAAAAGTTAATTATTTCTATATATGTTTTGCATACCTCACTAAGTGTGCATTCTCTTATTATGAGTCTACATGCTTTCTCTTTTGAGTGTTTGGATAAATAATCACAGTTGCTAGTGATTAAAACCTTAATTAAAATTAAAATTAAAATTATTTTCTATATCTTTAATTTGCTATGTAGGAATATTTTTCTTGGTCTGCTATTTAATTCTTTGATGTTGCAATATAAATTTCCTAATTTTAAACATCTTGTATTTCTGAGATGAATTCTACTTGACTGTGATAGTTTGGGTTTTTAATGTGCTGTTTAAAACTAATTTCTGATATTTCATTTACAAATTTCCTACTTACATTCTTGGATGAGTTTCTCTCTGTTTATTTACTTGTGTTGATTGTCATATTTTGGCTTCAAGGTTTTTGTAATTTCAGAAAATAAATTGAACAATTCTTCATCTTTCCCTGTACTCCAAAACCAATTATATAGAACTGGAACTGCTTGTTTTTTTCAAAACTTGAAATAAATTAGCCTTAAAGCTGTCAGGTACTAGATTATTTCAGTAACTATTTATATACTGATTTTAAGTTATGTTGATGTACATGGGAGTATGTGATTACAGGAAATAAAAAAAGGAATTCAGTTTATAGGAAAGTTAACAGTTGTTGACTTGAGGTGAAGTGATGCTGGATGATTTTTTTTTAATTCTCAGTGATCTAAATGAGCATATTATGTGTAAGGTTGTCAAAGTGTATGGATGAAGGATATATATTCTTGCATGGTTTAATTCTAGAGTACTTTCAGAGTATGTACATATAAAATCAGGAAATTGCATTTATAGAATCTGTAGAATTTGGTGTTTAACAGTTTCTTTTTACAAAGTCATAAAGAAAATTCACTAAAAATCTAGAATAAAAATAATTCATCTTAAAGGTGGTGAATATTACCATAATACCAATGTTAGAATAACTGTGTAGAATCCCACTTGCCACCGTGATGGATCACAAATCTTAAAAACAGATATTCATTATATCAAAAAAGAAATTAACATCTTTTTGGTACAAAGTCTTTCAGCACAAAATGTAATAGGAAGAATTTTTTTTTCACAAAATGACATCAGAAAAGAAATAAATATCTCAATTGTATGTTCTTTATGTGTCTTATTTCACAAAGTGAATTTTAAGTTTATTGCAATATTAATAAAAATCCCAACATGTATGAATAAAAAGGGTAAGATAGATTGAATTCATATATATATATTACAATATTAAAGTAATAAAGATAGTGTGGTATTTTGCAGGACTAGATACAACAGAATAAGAAATACCTACATTTATTCTCAATGTATACCAAAATCTGTTCAGTGGGTTGTTTTACAAGACAATATTGATGAGTGACCAAGAAAATTTATACACAAATCAATAATTTTTCAGCAGAGAAATCAATAGAAATATGGACCAAATATTTGGGGCAAGTACATACTTTAAAAACAAAGGAGTAGTTTCCATAGTGTAGTGATTATCACATCTGCCTCACACATATTTTAAAAACAATATGATTAGGGTTGGGAATGTATCTCAGTGGTGCTTCGCCTGCCCCATAAGCACAAGGTCCTGAGTTCAATACTCAGTGCTACAAAAACAAACACAACAAATAATGAGAGTAGACATCATATTACACACTCAAACCAACGTGTATGTATAGACCTAAAAGCAAATTATACTTTCAGAAGAAAATGTGGTGGGAAAAAAATCTTGATTAACTAGGGAATTCAAAAGATGTTTTAGACATGACCAAATTGCCTGTGTACTAAGAAAAGTGACAAATCGTACTACACTATCATTGAAAGTTCCTATTCATAGAAAGTTTTCATAAAAGAAAACAAATGATAGGACACAATATTGATGAGTGACCAAGAAAATTTATACACAAATCAATAATTTTTCAGCAGAAAAATCAATAGAAATATGGACCAAATATTTGAAAGAGCATTTCATAAAAAGAACATTCAAATGGTCAATAAACTAAAGTCAAAATATGAAATGTGAATAGTAAATCAAAATTAAAACTATCACTACCAGATGTAATTAAAAATATCTTACAATAATATATACTGACAAAAATGTAAAGCAGCAGAACTTTGCATGCAGGACTGGATAACTGTTCTAACAATTTTGGCAGACAATTTAGAATTCTTTAGTAAATACAATTACAGAAACACTTTATAAGTTAATAGTTTTATACATAGGAGTGAGCCCTGAAGAAGTACAGATCGGTGTACTAGGAAACATGTACAAGGACACTAAAGCAGCAGTGTTTGTGGCAAATTAAAACTTGGAACAAGTCAAATCCATCGATAATAAATCATATAACTTGTAGACTTCTTATATAATAACATTTAAGCTGTAGAGTCATTGATCAAACTTATAACACTAGTGCTACATTGTAAAACAACCCACATGAAGTATAGCTCTGGTATTTTTAATGTTGTCTCTGTATGTTGTCATATATTTGAACTCATACTGTCTGGTATACTTTCTCTCTATCATCCCTAATTTTATTTTTCCAAAATTTTTGAGACAGAGTCTTGCTTTTTTAATTCAGGCTGGCCCCAAACTCACTATGTAGCCCAAGCCAGCCTCGATCTCACAGCAATCCTCCTGCCTCTGCCTCCCAAGTGCTGATAGGCGTGAGTCTCCATGCCCAGCATTGTAATGTGTGGTTACTGAGGATCAACCTTACTTTTACCAGGTAAATGCTGGAACCATTGAGCTAAATCCCTGGCTATCATCCCTAATTTTAATATTAGTGGATATTGTAATTTTTCCAGTGTGATGGGAAAAGTTGTATTCTCATTTTATCCCTGTGTTTTCTAAATTATCAGCAGACTTGTACATATTTTCAGTGCTTCTCCATTTCCCTAATTTTCATCTCCTCCTACATGAATTTGCATTCCATTTTATTTATCCATTTCTTTATTGAAGTCTTTTTTAAACTATAAATTTACAGTTGGTATATAGGAATATTAGACCTTTGTCTGTATGAATGTTATAAAAATTTCTACCTCACAGTAATTGCTTTTGAATGGTCATGATTAATGTTTTTTACCATGGAAGATTTTTGATTTGTACATGATATTTGACTTTTTTCACAATATTTTTGGACTTTGATCTTTCTTTAAGAAAGTGTTAATCATCCTACATTGTGAAAATATTACTTTCTAATTTTAAATAAATGCATTAATTTTTTTCTGTAGCTATTTTTCTCATCGCTGAGGCACAATTCCTGGCACTCTAAGGTAAAGTTGGAAAGGTTTGTTTGGCTCACAGTTTGTAGAAGTTTCCATCCATAATCAGATGGCTGCAAGGCTGGGTGTCACATGGCAGAAGGACAACAGTTCATGGTGGCAGAAGACAGCAAAAGCAACAAGGGAATCTTAACAGCATCTTTTTGCCTCTTTTATTTTATTCAACTACCAAGATTAGGGCAGGGACAAACCAATCAGTGTCCTGGTGTAGTAATCACATGTCTTTAGTCCCAGCATCACACATTCTAGATTTAGACACTGGTGAAAAAGCCACCTATGACACTATGAGCCTTTGAGGGACATCTGGGTCCACAATATTCTGTCCCTAGCCACCACACGGCTCACACACATTACTTTATGAAAAAAGACATTTAGTCCATCTGTAATGTTGCCAAAGTTAAGGCAAATTCTTCACTGTTGCACCTATATAAATGAAAAGGAATTTAAACACTTCCAAAGTTTGTTGGCAGGAGGTAGATATTTCCAGTCCAAAGGTTACAAATAGAATGGGAACAAAACAAGACCAAAATCTGGCAGGGCAAGCATCACACCCCACACTGCCACTTCCAGGATCTCCGGCAATCTGTACCAAGCTGTGAACTCCAAGGACTTGTGTGACTCTGCCCACACTTCTGGCAGTCGTACCTCCCATGGCTTCTCTCTGGGCCTGGCTCTTGCTTGCAGTTTTCCCCAAGTGGTCCCCATTCCTGGCTTCTCCACACTTGTGGGGCCCTTACTGCACTTTCAGCCTCACGCACACAGGTTCGCACACTGCTCTCTCAGGGGCCCGTGCCCCACTTCCCAGATCTTCCGACATCCGGATGGAAGGCTTCCTGACCCCACAACTCTTGCACTCTGTAAGTGTCTAAAACCAGCACCACGTAGATGACACCAACATCCGCTGCCAGCTGGAGCAGTAGCCAGGTTTCTTTCCTTGTCAGCTTTGCAGGCATCTGATAAATCCAGGGCAGTCACCAGTGCTGTGAATGTTCAGAACCATTCGTGTGTCTCCTCTGCGTCCAGTGATCTGTGTACTGCTCTTCCGCACATTCATGGCAGTATAGTAGGGGAAAGAGCTGGTCTTGTGATGTGGTGCACAAGAGCATGGTGCTGGGTTAAAAAATGTATTGTCTCTTCAAAGGGGGGGGAGGGTGAAATACATCATAGATAGTTTAATGTAGATGTGCAAAGATCGTATGATTGACAACTATGCATTTAAAGCAGCCAGAACAGCAGGGGAGGCAGACCATAGAACAGTGAGCAGCAGATCTGAGGAAGGCTGTGTTCTAAAGATGCTCATAAGGAGCAGAACACCCAGCTCTGTCCAATGAGTGTCCATTATGAGAGCTCAAAGTAGGGCAAAAGTAGCATCTAAACCGCAGTGTTTCTAATACAGATTCAGGCAAAATGCACCACAGTTGTACAGTGTCCTCTCCATGGGGCAATAATAAGAAAATGCATAAACTTTTAAAACATTCTGTCTGGTGCAATTACAAACTTCGCAAAGGCTGCACTTCCAAGAAAAGCACCAATCTATGAAATTAAATTAAGTGTTTAAAAGGTGCTCTGTCTGCACTGGCAGATATTAGCAGAAGAAATACTTGCTCAAGTCTTTTAAAAGACTCTTTATCTCTGTGTTCAGAGATTCTGAGCTGGGATCTACAAAGCCCAAAAGTAACTTTGTCTTTTTTATAGAAAGAAAAGGAAGACAAGCCCACATAGAACAGGAATCGTGTTCATTTCTGCTCATTGCTGAAAAATTCTTCTCAAACGTTTTCTCCATGTTTATGCTGAAAATTTTTGAATTCTAGATTTCAGTAATTCTTCCTTACCTTAAAAAGGATGTTTATTAGATCCAGCAAAATGAATAGTCATTTCCTGCATCAACTAATCAGTATCCGTTCAAGCTTGCAAATGTGTCAAAAAGCTCCTATTCTACTTGCAAGTAACAACTACTGCTTATGTGTCAGTCATTCTACTTCCTGTTTGTTCTCTTTGTGGAATTAATGTTTTAATTAACACGGCACTATATATATTTATAACAGTCGATGTAATATTTTCAAATGTGTATACACTATGCATAGGCCAAATTGACTAGGGAACGTGCATTAATTTAAAAATTTATGTTTTGTTATCAGAACACTTACAAATCTAATCTAAAGCTAATTTTCATATGCAATCAATTTTTATTAACTGTGGCCACTATGCTCCCCAATAGATCATTTGACCTTATTCCTGTCTACTAAAATTTTATCTTGACCGATATTTCCCAAAACAAGTCTCCAGGTTCTGGTAACTAACACTTTACTTTCTGACTCTATGATTGTGATTCTTTTTACTCTACATATAACTAAGATTGTGCAGCATTTGAAACCAATTCCTGGTTTATTTTATTTGACACTATGTCTTCCAGGCTCATTGATGTTGTCAAAAATAATATTTCCTGCTTTTTGTAGGTTGAATAGTATTCCATTTTAGATGTACAGTACTTGTAAAATTATACTTTCAAAGTTATACAGCACTTTTAAGTTACATTGAAGTTGATCCTTTATCTTGGCTGTTGGGCAGCTAATACTGCAGTACATATGAGAGAGAAAATATGTCTTCAACATACTGCTTTAATATCCAGTATATGATGACTATAATAATATACACTCAACTATAGTATTCCAGGGCTTCCTTCCCTCTATAAGCTTGCAACATTTTTTATTGCTTATCTTTTTGATAATACTTATTCTTTTTTATTTTTCCTCTGCGACAGAGCCTCACTTGTAGTTCAGACGGGCCCTGAGCTCAGCCTTGAACTCACAGCAATCCTCCTGCCTCTGCCTCCCAAGTGCTGGGATTACAGGCATGAGCCATCACTCCCAGCACTGTGGTATGTGGTTCTGATTGCTGGTGGGTGTGAGTCTCCACACTCAGCATTGCTCTATGTGTTTAGGAGGATGAACCCAGGCCCCTGCACTTGCAAGGCAGGTGTGGAAACCACTGAGCTAAATCCCTGGCCCCAACTCTGCTTTTTTATTCATTTATTCCTTTTTTCATTTTATAAAGTCATGTGTACGAAATATGTTTTTCATGCTTTACTCAGAGAATTGCCTTATCTGAATTTACTGATATTAAACTTTTCATAATGCAAATTTATTATGATTATTGTGTAGTGTTAGCTGGCACTTCAAAATATCAGCAAAACATAATGCAGTATAAAAATAGAAAAATAAAATTTATGGGTGACTTCATAATAGCTGTCAACATTCGGGTTCATTGTAATTTTATTCACACACATATGAATGGATTTAAAAACTGAAGTGATCTGGAACAATTGTTTCTATTTTGTCTTCTGAGTGACTGATTTTATTTTCAACTTGTATTTACTATTCTCTGCTTCAGATTAACTAATAGTGCTATTCAATTTTTAGTTTCCTTTTAACTCAGTTTAATCTTTTCTTTGTACTATTTTATTAAAGATTTTATTTTCCAGATACCTGAATAAAACGGTGTGGTTATAGGTCCAAGATTATTTTTGTTGCTTTAGAGGAAATCATTTCAAAGTGCATCTTTAACTTAAGCAAGTATTTGTTAATTTTCATTATTTATCTGTCATCTCTGTCTCTTTAGCTATCTAATCAATATATCTACCTACTTACCCATTTCATCATGAAACAAGGAGGGATTCAGACATACTCTTTTTTTGTCAGTAGATAATAGACTAGTTTATCTTAGTCAAGTTCTCTGTTTTTGTTACAATACTACAGTTTTACTATAATTTCCTTTCACATCAGTAGTTGAAGGGTAAGTTGATGAATACGACTCTCTGCCTTCTGACGTGTATTCACTTGGTATAACATTCATTGGTAGATTGCGTTTGGAAGGTCTGCACTGCCTATACTCTGTTTATGTGTCACAACAATCTTTTAAAAAATTGATAACACAATTACTTCATGAGTTGTTGCTAGAGGTTTTCAAATGTAATCTTTTCCAAAACACATTTATTGGACTGTACCTTCCAGAAGATAGTGTGCCATCAGATATTATCATCTCTTACTAGCTTTCAATTTTTTTTCTTCCCTGGAGGTTGAAATGTCCACATCACTACAGGAGAGATCCCTTCATGGAACCAGAGAGTAGGTAAAAGAATCATGAAAGAGGGCCGGGGATTTAGCTCAGTGGTTCCAGCACCTGTCTTAAAAGCGCAAGGGCCCGGGTTCAATTCCCTGGTAACCATATACCATACTGGGCATGGAGACTCACCCCAACAGCAATCAGTACCACATACCACAGTGCCGGGCGTGGTGGCTCATGCCTGTAATCCCAGAACTAGGGAGGTAGAAGCAGGAGGATTGCTGTGATGTGAGTTTGAGGCTGAGCTCTGGGCCAGCTTGAACTACAAAGCAAGACCCCGTCTCAAAAAACCTAAAAAAAAAAAGAATCCTAATAGAGAGTTACCTGCATGGAGGTTGGATCAGCACAACCTGAAATATCAAATCACAAAGGAGTTAGAAAAAACCAGGTGCATTTTATCTTTTAAAAATCTAATATTTAGAAAGCCTAATTATAACTGTCTACTTAGTTTTCATATTTTATGGTTAGTGAAAATTTCTTGTTATAGCCAGTAGACTTTGTATAATTTCTACCATTAATTTTGTCAAGAAGTTTCTTCTTTTCATGGCTTCTTGAAATAATGAATTAGAGGAAGTTGACTCAGAAAATTTTATCTAACAGAATTTTCACTAGAAATTTCAGTGTATTAATATTTGCCATAAAATGCTCAACATTCTTATTCATGGGAATTTAAAATTTATGATTTTTCTATAGATAAAATACACAGGTACAAAAAGGAGACAGTAGCTGTGCTGTCTGTATAAGATGATAATTTTTTTGATAGAGTCCATCTTCTATTAAGAACCATCAGAAATAGCAGTATTAATACTAGGTAATACTTAAGATTTTTAAAAAGTTTTTTTGTACTCATTTACTACTACAAGTCTATAATACAACATAAAAGAATACTATCCTGACTTCCACACCATATGAAATCAACAAGTGGTTTTGCAAAATATCATTATTAAAATGATTTCACAATTATAACTGAAAATCCAATAACATAACACACAGAAGACTATTTCACCCCAAATTATTTGTGAAATAAATATTTTTCTTAGTTATCTAATGTGAGATAGAGGAGGAGCACTTCATGCTTTACCAGAAGAGGCTCTGGTTCTTCTCTCTGTAGTAATTTTCCTTCCATGAAACTGAACATTTAGAATGCACTCATTTACTCATATCTTCATCCATGAGAATGATTTGTTTTCATAACAGACTTCTCTAGTTTTGAAAAAGTTGAAATTATCTCAGCAAGGTCTAACTTTAAGATTAATGAAAGGTCTGGCTTTGAAGAGCATTTCTTTTTTTTTTTTTTAATTGAACTCTTTATTGGTATATTACATATACACATCATAACTGCACTCCACAGTGGGGATTTGTACCAGTATAAGACACAACTTGATTCTCATTTTTTCCCATAGCCCTACCCACATACCACCCCTCTACATACATGCAATTTGTTTCTTTTCTTTTTTGTTATAATCTCTTTATTTTTCCCCCCTTCAGAGCCTTTCAAAGAGTTTTTCTTTACGTTTTTTTCATGATTTTCTCAGGAAAATTCTTTTATATATCACCTTAAATGTTCTATTCCTATGATATAATATTGAAAAAATGCTGACTTGGTCTAAGTAAAAATAATTCTTAAAGGCAGGAAAATTTAAAGCTGTCGAGAGGCATTTCCTTCATCGGCATGAACTTGAGTGGTTATTGACTCACTCAAACACGAACAACTTCGGAGCTCACATTAAGAGACCAACAGCTTCTCCTGATCTCAAAATCTATTGTTAACTTCGCTGGGCCCATGAAGCAGTGCAGTGTTAGGCACCCGACTGATGCTCAGTGAAACTGATTCATGGAGCTGACAATGGCACAGAACGGATTCAAGACACATCCATTTATTCTGCTTTGGATTTCGGGGGCAACTTCACGATTTAATCTAGTTCTCCTTTGAATCGCCCTTGCAAACGTCATTTGTGTCTAACAATCATGAATTGGTTGTAACCACAAAACCCTAGAAATCACCTGGCAAAGTATATTCAGGTAGGATCAGTTATGCACCTTGAGCTGGAAATCTGAGAAGCTTTGAAATTCAAAACTTACCCTAAGTGAAAAATCCCAAGCTTAACCTCATGTAGTAAATGGCAATGACTTTACTGAGCATTCTCTAAGGAATAAAAGGCCCTAGTTTTTCCTTCAGGTGTGATATACAAACTTTGCTTCAGGTACAGAATTATTTAAAACATTGTATACAGTTTCCTTCAGGCTATGTGTATAAGATGTGTGTGTATATATGTATATCAGAAATGAATTTTGGACTCATACCTTGGTTCTTACCCTTGGGATTGTTTATTATGTATATTCAGATTTTCCTAAATGTGTACAAAAATGCAAAGTCTGAAACTCTAGGTATTTTGGATAAAGGATACTCAACCCTACAAGTTAATGTAACAACAGTACAGATAGGATGAGTGAGGTTCTTTTAACTGCACAGTATTTAGCAGTAATATCATTAAAGTTGCAAGTCATTTAATACCTGTTGCCATCTTTACCATTTTGTGACTTAGCAAAGGACTTACAGACTCTGCTTTATTTTTTCTTGACATCAGGTTAGCTGGGTAAAAATATTGCTATCTATGTCATCGAGTAATTTGTCTGCTTCAGCTCAACCATCCAGAAAATACATCAGGAACTGTGTAGGAACCTCCTGTATTATGGAAATTATTACAAACATGAGAATATTTGGCCTTGAAATAAGGAACAGGAAGATCATTCTGAAAAACATAGGCGAAAATCTCAGCTTTTGGTACGTGAAGTAGAAAAGGGAAACTTTCCAGATATAAGTGCGGTTGTCTATAAACTGCAGCAAAACAACCGATTTATCCAAAGTGCAACAGAAAGGAAAAGGAATTGAAATATGGAAAACATTTTCATCCAAATTAACTTTGAGGGCCTAGTAAACTGGCAAATAACTTTCTTAATTGTAGAAGGACAATGGAGGGAAGGAGATTAGGGACACAGAAGCTACCTGTCGTGTGAATGTAATGTGGCAAATCAAGCTTAGTTCTAGGCTCTCTCCCCGCCGATTATAACAACCTCAATGAAGCCACTGCCTAAAGAAAACTATGCCCTTAAAATGATGAGTTCCTCCACCCTCCACTCATCATGGAGTATGATGTGAAAATTAGCAAAACAGAATTCTTCCCTGGATACTTTCTACACTGAACCAAAACTGCCAGAAGCAAAGTTAATTTCCCGCATGTTGTTACTGATATCACTGTAAACATATGTAGCTGCCTCTTCTACTTCAGTGACTTCCAAGTAGGAAAATTACATGTTTGTCCCAGGCTGGGATATGAAAGCATCTTGGGGTTCACAGTAAGAGCATGAAACATAACTCAAGTTTTTTATGCAAAACACAAAGATAAATAATAAAAATATGTAAGACACTGCTTCTTCTCCATTCTGATGTCTGCCAGGTAATTCGACACCGAGGGTTAGTTAATTTGCTGAAAAGCTTAACATTGCTGTACTTCCTCTAAGAAGCAGTGGTTGGGATTTGATGTGCTCACATTTCATTAATAAAATATTGAGCATCATGCCAGTTTCACTCAGGTTATAAAAATGATCTGCTTTGTGATCCTAAGCCATTGTGAAAAAGAGCTATCCTCACACTGATGCAGAAAATTTCTGGATCAGATGGCAGTTGTAACTCTTAAATTTTTATGCCTTCTTCTCTCTTGTACCTGCTGAAAAGTATTGTGGTAAAAGAATACTTGAAGTAAATTTGTCACAGTTCCCTAATTGTCTTTTACTATCTTTAGGCAATGTTTAGTGACTGGCTGTTCTAAAGCATCTCAAAATATTCAGAAAATAATTACCTGAGGTTGGTTCTATGTACATGGTATATGCATCTTATATTCTGTGATAGAATGGAAGTAGTGCTAAGGAATAGTTTTTCAAGGGGTGCTATGTGAGGTGGGGGTGCACTCCTTTGCGATAGTGAAAAGCTGTCACCTCTGAATTCCTTGGATGAGCTTGATTGACTTTTACTTCATGAAAAGTTGTACATGTTTACTTTGCATCTTAAAATAAGCCATCCTACATTTTCTCCCTCAACCTAAACAAGATTTTTTTTTGGTCAGAATTTATATCTGAGGATAAAAGCATTTAAAATTCATTTCACTACTCAGGCACACTGAGCTCTTCTTATAAGCATTGCTTTCAAATAAGAAATGTAGAATTAATTCCAAGCCTGAACGGTTTCATATTTTTTCTTCACAGGTTTATGTATTTATTAATATCAGGGCTAATAATTTTTATTCCTTTGATTTCTGCTGTTGCTCACCCACATAGATAAGTAGAGGTTATAACAATAAAGAGACAGGTTTTGGATCCTGTGTTAGGAGTCCAGGATCAGATTTTGTAATTCTGCTACTCCATTCTACATAAAAGTTTTCTGTAACTTTTAATGCAGGACTGTCTAGAAGAGCTGGCATAGAAAAAAAATGTGCAGTATGGTTATTAGCAAATAGCATGGCTATGAGCAAATCAGTAAAAGTCTACTCTCATTTATTACACATTTTAAATTTTACTTTATATTTTTTAAATATTTATTTTAAGTGATGCATAAAGACAAAAATTATACACATCAATAGGACACGAAGTGAAGTTTAGGTACACAAATGTACCTAATAATATTTAAATTAGGTGAAACCTTCATCATTTTATATAGTGAGAAATTTTTCTACACTTCTGAAAAATACAGTGCATTATTGGTATTTGTAGTCATACTGGTACACTGGAGAAATTCTTGCTGCTTTTCAAACTATAACTTATATTCCTTGATTAGCTTTTCTGCATCTTTCTCTCTCTCTGGTCTCTTCAGTCTCTGGTAACCCTGTCTATGGTTTTAAAAGAAAAAAATAAAGAAAAAAACTCAAAACTTATTTTGTAATTGTTTGAATGTTTCTGTTTCAGCAGTTTGATACCCTGTCAATTGGCTGTGGTCAGCAATCTATAAGAAGCAAATCATAGAGTTCTACTCTTATGCAAGTCAAGGAGACAAGTTCCCAAATTACATTTTACTCAAACTCCTCCTCCACTTCTACCAAATATTACTTACTTCCTTTCTTACCCTTATACAAAACCAATTATTATTTTTTTCTAAGTAAGAGTGACTTCTTTGGAATCTGAGTCTTATTTAATGGTTAAATATTAATGTGCAAGAAAAACAAATAAGGTTTATAGTCTCCCAATGTCATAGCAATATTTTAAAAACAGAATCTCCTCTTGCAGGTGCTGCTCAGGTTCCTGATAAGGTGTGAGTCACCACCCCAATGTACCAGGTTTTGTGGGCCTTCTACTCTCAACACCCTTTCTGCTGTAGGAGTTGCCCTCTGAAGTGTGACCGAAAAAGCAAGTAAATGACAGCAGCAGCACAGTTAGCAAGAGTTTACAGAACAAATATTCTTATCTTTTCCCACTGCTGAGTCACAGGACTAGTACAGGGGAAGAAGCTCTAGGTTTAGCAGAAAAAAGCAGCCTGAAAAAAGCAGCTCACTCCAGAGGAAAGATGTAAGAAGCACATTATTTGAATAAATTTTCATGAAAATCAGTACACTCTAAAGCAAAACTGGAAAAAAGTCTTGTGTCAGCTAAGTGTTTATTTTACAGAAAAATAACTGTCAAAGAATAAAATAGTAAAAGAAAGTCAATTTCAGAAATAAAGCATTGATCCTTTACAAAACAAGTCAAATGAAATGTCAATTTCTTTTCTCTGGGACATATAATTAATATGCAGCATTCACTTCATGTAATTAATTCATTCTGTTACTCCTTAAAATAAATATTTGTTGAAAACACAGCATAAAATGGTTGCTCTACCATAGATTTTAAAAAATGAATTATCTTCACATTGAAAATAAACCATTGAAGTAGAGAAGGTAGAATTAAGCTGGAGATTTAGCTCAGTGATGCTGCATACATGTCTGATGAGCACAAGGTCCTGAGTTTAATCTCTGGGAGAGATGGGGGTGGGGGTCGTGGTGAAGGAAAAGGAGAGAGAGAGAGAGAGAGAGAGAGAGAGAGAGAGAGAGAGAGAGAGAGATATTAATCTGAATAGATAACCCCCAAAGTATAACATGGTATATACAGCTTGGTGAAATGGGAAAATAATTTTTTATCAGTAAACATGTATTAATGCCCCCTTCCTTAGCAGCCCCACCACATATTGGTTGGTTTACACATTAGAAAACATGGTTTCAAGTCACAGCACACTGTCTAATAAATATATAATTTTACCAGATTAATTCACTCTTGTTCTGGGTTTCTTGCATATAAATTAAGGCTACTTCAAGTTGAATAGAAGTTAAAAAATAAAATGTTTGATATAAATGACTTTGTTCTACTTTTTCCATGCTCATAGCAGAAAGATTTGCTTAACTATGATATTATGTACTTATCCCAAATGATGCTTTCTGAATCTTTCATGCTCTGATAGCATTTTTACACAGTTTAGCATATACAAAGCAAAGTTGACCTCTCAACAGGCCTCCATGCAAGTCAGGATTTACATCATCTCACCAAAAAACAAGACAATAGCAACCAGAATAACACAACAAAATACCACCGTAGGACCAGACAAAAGAGAAGAATTATTATATCTAATTCTTGTCTTAAAATAAGTAAACCTGGAAGGATTCTCAAGAAATTACTGACTTCTCACATCTTTATCCTTTGCCTTCAAAATTATACTTGAACTTATGTCAAGATCTACTTGGGTATGGTAATTTGTGTGAATATCTCTCTTTTTCTATCATGAACAAATTATAAGTAGGTAATTTTGCATTTTTTCTTTAAACATACATTATATTTCTATTTGAAGAATTTTTCTGAAATCTAGTTACATGATAAGCCATTTTTTGTAGATAATTAATTTTTTTCCCATTTGGAGGACATTATTGAAGACCCTTGCAGTGGGTCTCATTTTCCTATGAGACTGGATGATACAAGCTGACAATAACAGAAGACAGAAACAAAACTAAGGAGAAATTCGGGTCTTATACTGATCTAAACTACTTTGGGCAGCAAAAATAAAGGGGATCAAGGATATCTGGTGTTTATAACAAGTGTTGCAAGGAGGAGAGCAGGGTGGAGCTTGGATACCTGTGGATAGTGTGAATCAGACAGGACTGTAAAAGATACGAGAATATCTATGCTGAAGAGAACAAATGGGTAATTCAGAAGGAAATAATTTAATTGGAGTAAATCTGACCTTGGCTGGAAGTGGATGGAGCAAGGCCCTGTTACATCTACTGTAAAAGAGCTGAGCTATGGAGGGAGAGATTGCTTGTGCTCCTCATTCCCTGCTAATACTGGGCAGAGATGTCTGTTGCATTCCCAAAGTAGATTTGCCTCTGTATCTTTCTTCCATAAGAGTTAAAACATGAAATAAAATCTAGCTATTTATTTGGATGAGAAGGATCTGGAAGATCATTTTTCTATTTGAAAAGTTTAAGATCAGTGCTACTCACATAGCAGGAAGTCAGAAGACAGATTTTCTCCCTTTGTTTTCAGATTATCAATCTTATTGTTAATAAGCATAAGGTCAAAGGTAGACAGTTTTATTGTTATTGTTTTTAATATTTGAATTTTATAAATCATATAGTTTGAGTATTAATTCTTTTTTCTTTCTTTTTTTTTAGACAGAGCCTCACTTTGTAGTTCAGGCTGGCCCTGAACTCACTATGTAGCCCAGGTGAGCCTCAAACTCAGAGCAATCCTCCTGCCTCTTCCTCCTGAATACTGCTTACACAGCTTACAGCTGTGAGCCACCACACCTGGTACTGTCATGTTTGGTACTGATTGGTGGTGGGTGTGAGTCACCATGCCTGGCACTGTGGTATGTGGTTACCCGCGATCAAACCTGGGATCTTGCACTTGCAAGGCAGACATCAGAACTACTGAGCTAAATGCGCAGCCCAAGAATATTAACTTTTAAATACATGTTCTTCGAAGTTTAAATATATGCAAAACAATGTTGTTGCCAATGGCTAAAGCACTTCAGAACCAGTATAGTTTTTATTTGAAAAGAAAAGAGTTCATGCTCAGAATTAATAGATTCTAATATCTCAAATGAAAACTGCAAGAAATGCCTTTCTTTATTTTACCATTTTATGTCATATGTTCATGAAAACTTACTTTACATGTTAATTGCAAATTCATACAAGAATCTTTCATGTCATATAGCTGGCAATTGTTTTGATGAGATGACAGCAGGGTATTTATACTTTCATTTGCTTTGGAAGTTAAATCTTGCTTGTGATTTGTTGTTTCTAGCAAAGTTGGGAAACAAATGAAGTGCCCCAAATCCTGAGTCATAGGAGAAGCAACAATTTGTTTCATGGTTTTTAGTTTGGGAGAGTCAATCTGATAAGAAAATGTTTGAAGAATATGTTTTGAATTTGAAAAGAAAAAAAAATCAGTGTAGCAAGTTATGGGTGTTTTTAATTATTTTATATATCCTGGAAAGTAAGACAAAGTGTGAATGCTAAGGAAGGACGGGTGGAATTTAATGGAGCTTCTCACTTTAGAGCCAGAGGATATGAAAGGGATATGAACACACAGTGATTGCTTGTGCCTGATATTCTTAATATTAGAGTTGAGAGAAGAGTGTTCTTTACAGAAAATATTTCTTTCTTGTTACTATAGAAATGAAGTTTGGTGACTCTATGAAACATCTGGATCTCAAATTATGTCATCTTGAGCCTCAGGGAAGGAGACTCATGATCTTCTTCAACAAGAACATGAAAGAAGTCGTTATCTCTGCTATGAAGGGCAAGAAAACGTGATGGGAATATAAATCATTTGATTTATCATATATAAATATACTCTTAAGAGGAATGAAAACAAATAATTTCTCATGGGGGATGGATGAGGTAATAGAACTACTGATGTTTACTTCAGAATGTAAAAGATTTTTTCCCAAAATTAAATCCATGGCTTTCTCCTTACACAACATCCCATAACAAGATGGTCCAGAGTTCAAATTTCTTTGGGCAGTGTCACAGGGCATTTAACAGAACACAAGGTGGATGTCAAGAGAGTGACACAGAGGTATATGAAGCTTGAAATATTTCTGAACTTAGCAGTAAAGGAAAATGCAGGTGTTTGAGTTTCAGAGCCAAACGGGCCTTCATTCTCTGGCACATATTGACAAAGTATAATGTCAGTTCTTGTTCTGGGTTGTGACGGTCAGATCTTAGGACCACAGAAATTAATCAAATACAGATTTAATCCATTGTTCAGAGTTTGACACCTTCATTTACTAGCCAAAGTCACAAATAAAAACTTTCAAATATGAGCTGGTCAGTGATGATTTCTGCTTCTTAAATATCTGAGACAACAGGCAATTTCTCTGGGTCAGCCATCCAGAGGGAGACTGCTCAGCACCTCCTTCAAGTTACCTCTAGAACACCGGCCAACTCCTATGTGGATGTGGAGATTTCTGCTACGTTCAAGTTGCTTGTGCTTTGACCTGTGGAGGGGTTGATATTGGACAAAGATAAGTAAAAGAAATTATAGATGAAGTTGTGCCTGGTAAAAATAAGCTCAGTGAAATATGAAGCAAACAATGTGGAGGTTTGGTTTGTCCCATCTCCCTCTTGGAAGACCTGTCTTGCACTTCTCGTACCTTTATTACTTTCTTGTTCTTAATGTAACATATCATTCATTTGGCTATTTACCAAAACTAGATAAGGTATTAGATAATGGCTCCAGTTGTAGGCTTCTCCTGCGATATTAGTAAGGCAAGCTTGAAGATCTCTCTCAAAAGATTACCCTGTTGAAAACCCTCAGTGTTGAAAGTCGGAAGACTACTTAGTAACAATAAATGTATCTGACCAATCATTGGGACCCCATTTACCTATCTTTGAAGTTTACAAAACTTGTGACTGATGACCTAGAATCATGACACAGGTACTATTATTATTCATCCATGACAATAATAGCTTTACTTTCTTTGATGAAAATTGTCTTTCTTCTGGTTTTCTGTTACACCACTGGAGACTTCCCAGAGAAGGGAAAAATGAACAGCACTATGTGATTCTTTAAAATAATAGCTCTGAATGTATGATGCAAACCAGCAGATATATAGGAGAGTATTTCTGAATGGCTTATATTTCATTTGAAACTCCTTGAAAGAAATTTCAAGGAGAAAAAGACTGACAAAAATCCCATAATTCCTGAGGTCAACATCATGTAAAGTCCCAAGTTTCTGAAGACATAGCCAGTGTGTATCCTTCCCCCACAGAAGCTAGGGAGGTGGTGGTCCTGCCTGGATATGCCTGTGATGATGTGGAGGGTGCAGGGTGAACATCTCAGTCCATGTAGAAGGTTTTTGAAGGAGAAAGGGAGAACTGTATACAATGGGACTCAGGCAGCAGTAGTAAATTCAGACGATCCCAGACAAATTGATAAATGTAATCTCTTTAGTATTTATCCTCTTCATCTTGAGAAGCTTGATTTTTAAATATTTACTGGACCTCTTGGTTTGAGCAGAAGTTGTATTACCCCAAGGGGTACTGCACTGGCCACTACGTAATGGGCCAGGTAGAATCACTGGCCTTTTTGCTACAGTATGTTCTTATCGTGCTTGTATAGAGCTCAAAGGAGTCTTTGAGTAAATAAAAAAAGAAGATAAAGAAGAGGAGGCCAACAGTGTAGGTGGTTAATAGTGGACTCAGATACCAAAGTTTTTTTGAATTAATGAATCTTACTACAATCTTCTGAAGTCTGTTTGAGGACGCAAATTACCTTTTGGTGGTCAAAATACCTAGGGTAGGAATGAGGACATGTGCTGTGTGGAAGATGATTTTCCGAGGCCACCTGTGAGGTGCCCCAGCCACTGAGGCGATTGCTCTGAGGAGCTGAAGCATGGTCTTTGGATGCAGAATGACTGAGCATTAATTCTGACTCACTTATTTACCATTTATGTGGGCAAGGCACTTAGCTGCCATGTACTTTTTCAGTTGGAATATGAATAATCATAGTACCTAAGGTATGGGCTGCTTAAAAAGATTAAAAATTTATAGTAGTGATGGCAATTAATGTTTATCATCAAGAAAGGAACACTGTGGTTCCTACATGCTCAGATCATTACAAAAAGCAGGGCTGGAATGGGTATAGTCCATTAGACAGCTCCATTTTGAGCCCTCAGATTTTACCTTCTCTTAGTATGGTTAATATTACCTATTTTTTTTTGCCTCGTTCACAGGGCCTTGGTAAGGTGCCCATTCCCCTGGCTGGCTAGCTCATTACTATTTGCTAAAATCAAGAGTAAGTCCCTTGTCTTGACTAGACCTAATTTCAGTTCTTTTGAAACAAGTAATGGGATAGAAATTTCAGGACATCAAAAGCCCTGGAAACTATTCAAAGAATTATTCTACTGCCCTTTTGTTCTCTATTCATAATAATATGACACAATGCTTATATATTATCACATTAGTTTCAGTCCAATGCATATGAGGTGAATTCTTTCAAAAATTTTTCTTCCTCAACTTGTGTGGGTAAACACTCATGGCTGAACTTGTCTATTGTAAAGATAATTCTCTGTACATTTTAAAAATTACTTTTATTATTCCTGAGCAAAGAAATAAATTGAGTTCACTAAGCACTTCTCTTTTTTGAAGCTAACACTGAAAAACAAGTTGGAATGATTTTTGAACCATGTTTACAAATATTGAACTTACTACAATAATAGAATATTTCATCTATCTGAGAAATGATATACACAAATCTTAGTGTGATTTTCTTAAGAACAGAATTTCACTGGTTCAACTTATTATTTCCTAAAAAAAGAAAAGGACCTTATTTATATGATTTAAGACGCATTTTAAGGGTACAAAATGGAAGTTAACAAAGATTTCAGAGGAACTTTGCAAATGTATACATGCTATTGGATGGAGGGTCTCAGGGGAATTGTTTCTCTCTTCTCATTATCATGCAGAAAGAACTGAGTAGAACATTCAGAAGGAGTAATAAAAGTACAATTTATCCAAAGCAAAAATGCACTCCATAGAG
This sequence comes from Petromus typicus, assembly GCA_004026965.1. Classification (NCBI taxonomy): domain Eukaryota; kingdom Metazoa; phylum Chordata; class Mammalia; order Rodentia; family Petromuridae; genus Petromus; species Petromus typicus. Next base: position 20,320 of record PVIR01004640.1, read on the forward strand.
TGGCAAGAAGCCAATAAGAAGAACTCACAGCCCCCAAAAGTGAAGATACTAAGTCTCTTAAAGTTATAGGATTATAGGTGAATCTTTAAGTGGCCATTGATAGAATCACGGGCCAGCGGGTACCTTGCTCAACCCACCTGTTAAGAGAGGAAGTTTTATTTTTTTTATTTTGTGGTTCAGGCTGGCCCTGAGCTCAGCCTCAAACTCACATCACAGCAATCCTCCTGCCTCTGCCTCCCGAGTGCTGGGATTACAGGCATGAGCTGCCACGCCCGGCACTATGGTATGTGGTACTGGTTGCTGCTGGGCGTGAGTCTCCACGCCCAATATGGTATGTGGTTACCAGGGAATCGAACCCTGGCCCTTGCGCTTGTAAAACAGGCGCCGGAACCACTGAGCTAACTCCCCGACCCCAAGAGAGGAAGTTTTTGACCATATTAGTTTTACAGAGGAAGTAACCAAAGCTTACTGGAAGTGTCAAAGCCATAATAAAATAGGTCAGAAGCAGGCATGGCTTGTGTACTTTTGGTTTTGAATATGCCTTGGAATCTGGGGGCAGCATCACCTTTATCTGGTAATTTCCTGGTGCTTTGACCTAGTTGTCCTTGCTTTATCTGGTTTACCAATTCTTGCCCTGTAATTTCTTTGTTCTCACTCTACTTTTTCCTCAGATGTGTATAAGATGGAGAAAATTAATTTGAAGAAAATTTGAAACTAATTAGAAGTAAAACTCTTTGGTCTGAGGATACCATAAAAAGCATTGAGATATAAAATACAATGGACCAGAAAACATTATGTACTGCACACAGCTATAAATAGAATAAAAAAGATGTAATATATTTTGTCTTTAAATTTACTGAGTGCTTTTTAAATTTATCTATTGTTCTAAATTTCAATACTTATTCCTCAATGTGCACCTCAATGCCTTGAAATGTATAGGCCCTATTCTTTGTTTTCAAAATAATTCTGAGAGTAGGGGCCGGGGAGTTAGCTCAGTGGTTCCGGCGCCTGTCTTGCAGGCGCAAGGGCCT